>PNEQ01091332.1:0-11983 GCA_003012365.1 Medauroidea extradentata | reverse complement strand
ATTTCCAAATGCAGCAAAATTAATCATTTTCTTAAAATTTAAAAAATTCATAACTCAGAAACTAACAGTCCAAAAAAATTGTAACTCGGCCAATTTCATCTTTGCGATAGGTCCTACATATTTACAAAATATTGTCAAAATCTAAAACCTTGATTTTAATTTTAATTTTTTAATTGGTTGATTTGATATGGAATGTCCCTAACTGGCCAACTCCCCATAGTGTTTAAATTTCAAGAGGTGTCTCGTAATGACGTGTATGTAACCATTTATAAAATGAAATCATCTTTTAACACTGATTACTATGGAATTTCTAGTAATTTTCTTAAGCAAATCTCTAATTTAATTTTGTCCCCTTTAACAAACTGTTTAAGATATGGTATTTTCCCAAATAATCTTAAAGTAGGCTATCTAAAGTAGTCCCTGTCTATAAGAAGGGACCTCGTGACATACCTGGCAGTTACAGACCAATTTCATTGGTACCCATCTTAGGTAAAGTGTTGGAAGCAATAGTAAATACACAACTAACTTGTTTTCTAAAAGTCAGTATGGTTTCATTAAAGGAAAAACTGCTGTTGGTGCAGTAAGGTCTACGGTAAAAACAGTCTTAGATTACTGTACGAGTAGTAACACTTGAGCATTAGCAGTCCTATGTGACTTAAGCAAGGCATTCGAATGTGTACCCCCACAAAATTTTAATTGAAAAGCTACAATACCATGGTGTTCGTGGAAAAGAGTTAAGCTTTTTCAAAACATATGTAACTGACCGTTCTCTAGTTGTATATGTAAACAATAATCAATCATATATCAAGGCAGTTTCTTACGGTGTCCAGTGTTCTCCCCAGCAAAAATTTAGAGCTGGGTGGTTTATGAGACCAGCCGGGTTGATCGTGGAATAAGCTTGATGGTGTTGATGGGAATGTCTGTTTCTTGGCCGAGTGGTAAAGAAAACTAGCCGGGTGGGGCACCCAGAAAAACAGGCCTGGGGAGAACACTGGTGTCCCTCAGAGAACCATATTAGGACCTTTATTGTTTTTAATCATGATTAATGATCTTGGTAAAGATGTGTTTTGAAAATCTATAATTTATGCTGATGACTTAGCATTTGTAAAGTGTTACGATGTTATTGAGAACCTAAATGATGGTATAGATGACATTGTAAAAAAAGCTAAAATCTGGTTTGATGCAAATGGCTTTTTATTGGTCAAAAACACAAACCATTGTATTTAGTTTTGATAAGAGGTTTGATACTGAGGAACTTTCCCTCACAAGTGTTAATCTTCTTGGCATAAATTTAGATAGGAAATTAACATGGCATACTCATGTACAAAAAGTCTACCACAAAATATCAAGGATTGTGTTTTCAATTAAATTTGTAGTTTCAATAAACTTTGTATTCCATTCATAGCCAACTAAGTAACTTAAAAATTAATTTATTTTATTTAAGCTGTGTTCATATTTACACAATGGTGGACCTTGAGACATTAATCAAAATTTGTTATGTATCTTTGTACGCATGTAGTACATAACGCTGGATTCACAACAGTGTGACAAAAATGACTGATTGGCTGCCAATTCATTTTATTCATGTTGCACCCTTCGCGTCACATCCATTGCACTACTGTCATTCCACCTTAACACAGCATTTCTGTTTCATGTAGCCTATTTTATACCACGTTCAGTTTTTAAACAGTTGTTACCCTTTGAATTTGTTTTGATAGGTGAACAGCATTTTCCCGTACACATTTCATAATAAAGGGAATGTGAATAGAACTGCAGGGGCCACGGTGGCTGAATGGCCAGACAATTCACTTCCCATCAAGGCAATCCGGATTCGATTCCCAGCTGGGTCGGACTCCGGATTTTTCGTACGTGGGAATCGTGCCAGACAATGCCGTTGGTCGTGGGTTTTCTCTGGAACGTCCAGTTTCCCCCACCATTTCATTCCGGCGCTGCTCCGTACTCATCTCATGTCATTCACACCAGCGCTAAAGACCTTGATGTTAGGCGCTGACCAAAATATCTCTCTCTCTCACTCACTCACCAAGAACTGCAGGGCTGATAGACATAATATTTCATATTTCTACACTTCAAAATCCATCTTTGATTACTGTTGGCCCACCATGTTAGAAGACAGAAAAAATTAATAGCCTACATTATTTTTATTCCTAGAAATACATGGAAAATTTAACTTTTAGGGCTGATTTGCACTAACGTTGAGGAAAGGGAGCTCATAAATTATGCTGGTAACTTATTTCTTTACCAACTAACCTACCTACGCTAGCATCCAGTTCTAACTGGTAGGGAGACAAAGACTTACAAGACAATCATAAAAGTATATAAAACATAACTATTATAACTTTTTAAACTGACCAACTGAAAAAACTAGCCGACATACATGGGTGTCAATAGTCCATAAAATAATTAATAAGTTTCCACATTGTTTTGAAAATTGAGTATTGGGTCCCGACTGAGTAACCCATCTACATGCAAACTTTGGATCAGACAGAAATATATTTCAGTTCGCTGGGCAAATTTGTGTGTAGTAATGTTGGCACAAATGAAATTTATGTTGGCTGACATGAAATAAATGAATACAAAAACCATCCGTTTATTATTTTTTTATAGGGAAATGTGACGTTCTTCCAGTAACTAAGCATGTGAAACATGGTTTATATGAACAGCAGGGTCTACTCATTCTCTTATAATTTCTAATAAAACTAACACCTTTTCTGTTGACAGCACATTGCTGCTAATGCTCAACATTAAATTTTATAATAATAAACATGCACCTGTTTAACAGAAAATCTGAAGGCCGAAACAACTGTTCAGTATGTGTGTGTTTACCTTTCATTCATTTTCAATACGATCTGCATTTCCATGGCATTTTATACCCAACTCAAACCGATACTATCCAAATTTTTTATGTAACGACCTTGAGACTCAAATAGTTTTGTATCCTGTTTCCAGGAGTATTTTCAAAACTGTAAGCATTTTGAAATAGATTTCAAAACGACACGAAAACGTAGTAATTGTTGGAAGAAATTTCAAATGCAACATAAATTTGGTCTGTTAATACATTTACTACGTTTCCACGTTGTTTTGAAATCCATTTCAAAACACTTACCGTTTTGAAAACGTTCGAAGATGGAATTCAAATCGATTTGAGTCTCAAGGTCGTTACACCAAAAATTGGGATCATATCGGATTGAGTTGGGTATAAAATGTCATGGAAACGCGGATCGTACTGAAAATGAATCGAAAGTAAACACACAAACATTTGGCAGTTGTTCCGGCCTTCAGATTTTCTGTTGACAGGTGCAAATAAAATAGACTGAACAAAAATTAGCATATGATCATGATTACAGTTATGAATTTCATTTTCTTTAGAAATTTAATTACGTGTAAAGCCAGCAGGAAAATAAACAGATAGCTGTGTGGATTTATTTATTTCATGTCAGCCAACGTAAATTTCAATTGTACCAACATTATTACAGACATATTTATTCAGCGAAATGAAATCTGTTTCAATTGGACCCAAAGTTTGCATGTAGACTGGTATCATACTCAGTCGGGATTCAATATTCTATTCGTTTTTAAAACGACATGGAAACGTAGTTAATTGTCATTTGTACCTAGGAATGGATACAATTGGATGGTGTTATACAGAAGTATCCAAGCCCCAAACAAAGAGACAAAAAAGAAAAAAAATTATACATTAACAAAATAAAAAAAATTTTAGTAACAATTTTTATGTTCTACTATTAAATGTGAGATGGTCTCTTTCTGCACGTCACCATTCAATTACATATTTTCAAATTACTGTTAATATTTTAACTGTATATGTATAATTGTAGACCCGGCCTTACTCATTATAATATAAACCTAAATTATTTTGATGAAAAATTCTATTTTTAACAGCCGAAATTATTAAAATTAATATTAAAAATTTAAATAACTAAGTTAAAATGTTACATCCCATGACAATAATTTTATTTTTACAATCACTACGAGCACTACTTCCCATCACTGTTATAATCGAACAAAATATTCCACTACATCAAATTACGCAAACATTACTAAATGACTACGCCATTAAATCTAAAATAAACCACTTGATTAAACCGACAGCATTACAGTTGAAACGTGCACAGTGTGGTAAGCATATTAAGTTCAGGCCCTTTTGACTTCGAAATTAATTATGAAATAACCTATGTACACTATTAAAACGTTTACAACTCACCGAGCACATTAGAATCAAATTAACACGTTGCAACGGTAATGTCTGATTATAATACTTAACGCGTTGAAATAATCGCATACATATACAGCGAACATCCTGTGGTTTTATCTTTCAATGACAAACCTAATACGATAACGGCAAACAACGGAAAATTATGGTCAACAGGTGGGCATGCAAGCAAGCCCCATCGAACGAAGCACGCACAGCTCAGTCAAATAAGCCAACATGGTCACTTCTCTAACTGCACAATTCTAAATATACACGAAAGTGTTACACTTTACAAAATCCTCGAATCAAAATACTTATGGATATCTATCTGAATAATTATTCACCTATTATTTCGTCACGTCAACTACACGTCCACAAATCTTGCACATGAGCACAGAACACATTTTTTTTTTTTCAACGAACGACCCAAGCCAACCTCGTTTCAACTTCTCAAGCAAGTTTCCAATCAAATAGCACAACCTTGAGATTAGTCGTACAAACAGACACAGCACTTTACGCCATCTATTTTAAAAGGTATAACTGTTTCAAAGTCAAATGCACTAGTATACATAAACCAAAAAATTATAGACCATTTTTTCATTGTAGCGTCCGCCATTTTATTTCATTACTGTATTTTTCAAAAATCAAATGTAATAACCCGCTATCGCGTGAATCAATAACAACGCACAGTACAACAAAACAACAAACCAAAGTGTAAAGAGTTGTAATTCTCACCCGTCAGTTAACTACTTGCCAGTCCTAGCTCCTCTAACAGAACCGCCAGCTGAGTATTAAGCGATAATTATTTTCTAAACCTATGTGGACGCATTGACGTGGTCAATCGGTCCACAAAGGGGATAGACCCGCTTTCGAAAAGGTGCCAGATAGCCTATGAGATTGGCTCTCGGGCTAGCACGAGACTCATGGTTCTTCAGGGTCGTGGTCGACAGCTGGACTATCTCCATGTATCTGCCCCTTTAATGAAGAGGGGTTTAAATATGTGCTGGAACTGTCTTGGGCCGTTCCACATAACAACATCACACAAAGGCAAAGCATTGAATTTAGCTGGACTCTAAGGCTGTCAAATATGCCAAGAAATCTTACATAAGAAAGAGACAAAGTATACTGAAGCATGACCCTATGGTACATGCGAATAAAGGCGAATGTAGGTAACATGGCTTCTCACTCATCAGGGTCGTCCTCACAGGTGTCTGGGCCGGGTGAGCGTGAGAGTACTTCTGCTAGCTCGTTCTTTCTGCTAGCTCGTTCTCCACGTCTGGGACATGCTCCACTTCGAAGTCGAGGGCCTGCATGAGCATCGCCCATCTGGTGAGCTTGCTTTGTGCTTCATGCTATTTTGCAACCACACCAAGCTCCTGTTGTCAGTACAAAGGGTGAACCATTGGTACTCCAAGTACATTCGGTACTTCTTGAGGGCCCACACTATCGCCAGACATTCCCGCTCAATAACATCATACCATACTGTACACTACCAAACTTGGCACTGCCATAGTTGATGACGTGGCGCTCTCCATCATCTCCCACCTGGTAGAGTAACGCAACTTACCCTTTCTGGCTGTCGTCTGTTTGTCGATACAACTGGCGTGTTAGGTCGTGGTGTGCGAGTTGTTGTGTTGACAGTTGCGGAAACTCTCCTTGACCATGTGGAACGTCTGCTACGTGCGTTCGACCCAATGGTACTTGATGGTTGCTGACAATATTGCTGTGATTGTCGCGAAGTCATGGATGTATTGACATAACCAATTGATCAGGCCAAAAAATGTCCTGAATTGTTTACGAGTCTTTGATACAGTCCATTCTTCGATCAGATGGAGGTGTTCTGGACTTGGTCTATCCCCCTCGGCACTCACGACGTGCCACAGAAATTTCAACTCTGTTTTGCCGATGTGGTTCTTATGGTTGTCACAGGTAAGGCTAGCTATGCGAAGCACTCTAGCACGAGTGTTAGGTATCTCAGGTGCTCGTCCCAGTTGTTGGACCACACAACATCGTTCAGACAGGCTGTTGCAAACTTACCTATGAACCCGTCCAACACTTGCATCATGGCCTGAAAGGGGGCAGGTGCACATTTTAAGCCGAATACGCATGGCTCAGGGGTTATCTGGGCACCTTCCTACCAATTGACGTCCTGTGTTCTGGAAGGAGTAATTATGTATGGGTGCTGCATCCTTCGGGGGAGGTAGCGTCTGGATGCTGTGGCCTCTTGCGAAAACACCGCCGGGCGTGTTCCCATGTGCGGCGGTGATACTGACTACCGGGGTTGTTCCCTCAGCGCGTGGTGCGCACGACGGGCTGTTCCGTAGGGTATATGTGGCTTGGTCCACGTCAAACGGCCTCTCCCTTTGGAACTAGTCTGTGCACCATGATGCCCGTTGTCTCTTACCTACAGTGGGAGTGGCTCTGCGGGCCTCTCGGCCGCAGTCGGAGTCGGTATCATCTCTGCTGTGTTGTCGGAGGGGGGTGTCTCTGTTGGTCTGGCTGGAGTGTGGTGAGGCACCCTGTGGTCCACGCAGGTGGAGCACCCTGTTGTCCACGCATGTGGAGCACCCTGCAGTGCAGCACTCGGAGTGGCGAGGAGACCGGGGACCTCCTCTGTCTGTCTGGGTTGGCCCGTCATCAGCGACCAGGAGCGATGGCTGCGTAGGCACTGGATCGGTGTCAAGGCAAGCTGCAGTGTGGAGCGGTGACAGGTTCAGCCAGCTGTCCTCCTTGTGTGTCCTCGCTATTCAGGTGTCGCCTGTGTGGCACGGCGTGTTTTCCATCGCGGGGCCAGAGGGTGACCGGTCGCTATCTCCCATCGATGGCGACCCTTTGGTGGCGGCAACAGTCCTTCTTGGGGGCCCATAACAGCCAACCAACGGGGCGTGACCGTGGGTGTGACCGTATGATCCTCTGTTCGGCGACGTCCCGATGCAGAGAGCCAGGGCGTGTTTGCATGGCGATGGGAGTTCCTTTCCCCTCTGTAATCGTTGCCATTCTTATATCAGATTCAGGGGAGCGCGACGACCCTTCCTCTTGTAGGCTGGCCAGTCTCTCCTGGGTACCGGGTTCCAGAGCCATTGGACCTGGTGGGCTGCCCGCGAAAAGATGCCTGACAGAACTGGTAGGCGTCGCTTTCCCTGTGCGAGGTGTCTCTCCACCCAGCGTCGTTCTGTCTCTGGGTTGCCACCGTTCGGGCACTGTGGGAGGGGGTTCCGGCTTCCATGCTGCCCTGCGCCAGGCGCAGATCATTCCAGTGGAGCTTCACCGCTCTCCAGTTTCCGCGTCTTGTCAGATAGCTGATTTGGCCATAAGCATGCATCACCTTGTGTGGTCCGCTCCATTTTTCTGTGAACCCCGCGCTGTTCTTCTTGCCCCCGGCTGACAGTGGATGAGTCTTCGCGTACACTCTCTGGCCTGGGCGCAGGACTGTCGGCAGTCGATTCGTGCGTTTCAGCCACTGACTCGTATAGCATAGTTGGTTTTCCCACATGGTGGTGTGCAGGGCCACTCTCCCGCTTCTCCTACTGTGATCGCACGCTGGCTCCTCTTCCCTCGAGAAGCAGTGATACTTGCCCGGCAGCTTCAAGTTACTGCCTAACAGGGCAGCGGCAGGTGTATGGCCGGCTGCTGCGTTCACCCGGCAACGGAGTGTGAAGAGTGCTGTCAGCAGATGTTTTGTCCAACTGTCATTTTTCCATCCCCTGCGGATATATGTAATTGCGTTTTCAGTTCCGGATTTCACCGTTCTGTGGGGTTGGTGCACGGATGGTTAATGGCTGTGGTGTAGTGGTACTCTCCCCACTTCTCGCAAGAATCTATCCACATCCTGCCAGTGAACTGGGAGCCATTGTCCGAAAGCAGGACATTTGGGTACCCCCAGAGGACGTAGAATTCTGTGTTCAAAGTTTTGACCAATGTTTTGAAGTGCGTGCTCGCCACTTCGTAGGCCTTCGTCCACCGCGAGAACAGGTCGTTGACTACCAGGATAAGCCTGTTGCCACCTGTTGTCCTGGGGTAAGGTCCCATGATGTCAATAGCCACGGTCTCTAACTGTTGTGTGGGAATGTGTGGCCTCTGTTGGCCGTCGGGGCATCGCGACTTATAATGGTTGTTGTGGTGTCCGCAATGCTGAATGGTGGAGTTATCGTGTCTACTTGGCTGATGGCTGCTGACCGCTGTGGTTGCCGTGTTGCCGGCTGGAGTGTCTGTCGCTCGAGCAGCTTTGCCACTCGGATGAATTCGCTCTGACTTTACTGTAGTAATGGCACCAATGAAGCACAGAACTCGGGTCTTGATGTCTCATTAATTGCAGTGAGCACCTGCCGGTTTGTCAGGTGTATTTAGTATTTGTGGAGCACATGATACTTCTGGGATACGAGCGCGTACAGAGGCTCGTTCACCTGCGGCTCTAGTGCTAGGCGGCTCTCGGCTTGAAGTGATCCGAACATTTCCCCATATTGAGCTATAAATAGGCTACGGAACTCGTGCCATGGCATCCCATATCGCGTCATGTTACACCACAATTTCCCTACTAGGCCCACCAGTTTCCTACCCACACAGTGCCCACTCGTCCTGTCCAACTCCGTATTTCTGGAGACGGTACGTACAGTCTTCCTAGAAGTCTGCGGGGTCCTCGCTCGGCAGTCCGGCGAACGTGGGTAGCGACAGGAAGTGCCGGGTGGTACTCGTGACGGTCGGCATAACTGGTCCTGAGTTCAGTTCCTGTTGTGTGCCCGCATAGCTAGTCAGTCTTGTGAACGTTGGTGGTAGCATTATGTTTGTATCACTGCAATGGTAGTTGGTGTCACTTTTACAGGCGCTAATGGTGTTAGTATCCCGGTGGCTGTGGCGGGTCAGCCCCATGACCGAGAAGGTTTGCAGTCAGTGACAGCTAGGCAGACGTAGCACAGGAAGCAAGTTTCTACTACCGTATCCAGTTTTCATCGGTGACTAAGCGCTCCGCATGTGTGTTAGTTCTGCAGAATTTACAGGAAAGGGTGGCATGTCCCGTCTAGTGACAACTGGACGTCTACAGTTTCCAATGTTTACGGTCGTGGTCGTGGCAAAGTTCCTATGGGTACATTGTGGTCAGAGTGCGTACATGCTTTGAAAGTATTGGTATTTTCACATTGATCGCACCGAAATTGTCCCATGAGAATGCAGACAGCCTCTGTGGCAGAAACGCAGCCCTCGCGGTACTTCTGGGCGCAGTTCTCGCACTGTGCAATGCATGGTCCTTGGTGCACACACATCATGCTATCACACGTACTCACTTTGTATCTTTCACACTTTGCTACAGTCCTCCAGGAGTCCTGTCGTGCAGCACACGAACACACAGCAGAAGGCGCAATGTGCATCCACTTGTTCGCGTCTCGCCGTAATTTCCCACAGTTTATACACGTCTGTGCGGAGGTGCCATCGGGTGCTGTCCACAGCAGTTCCTTGCAGAAATCGCGGAAGGGATCCTTTGGGTGCTAGTTCGGACTAACCGTCTGCACGTGGCACTTGTGTTCTACCGGATTTTCTGGTATTTGTTTGAGACATTCAATGCACACATGGGCGATTGTGTCGTATTTGCTGTAGTACACCATGGCACGGCAGGGCGCTGTCGCGCGCGCGGCATGGACGGTCAGCTGATGTCCCGCAAGGTCACCGACCTCGGCGCAGCAGTCTTCTTTGTGCAGCGTGGGAGGGAAGGTAGCCTCAGTGATCGATACTCGCGGCATGGAGGCGGCTGTCCTTGGGCGCGCTCTGCCTCCCTCCAGGCCAGCGAGCGTAGGGGGAAAGGGAAAGAGTGTTAGAATGTTGGCACAAAATGGCCGCCTTCGTCACCCTTCCTTTCGTGTCACATTGATGCCCGCGGGGGTTGTGGTTTGGTGTTAATTTCCACCGGATAGCTCCGGTAAAGTCAAGCTCAATTTTCCCATGTGACAGCAGTGTGCGTGGAACACGTGCCTGGTAGTGCAAGCCCGTTATTGGACACTCTGAATGAGAGACTTTAATTTACAAGGCCATGTGGCTGACAGCCGTGGCTTGGTAATAACACTCCCCGCTTGTCGTCGTAGATATTTATGCAGGGGAATCTTTTGGTGTTCTTTACGCCCGTAGCACGAACAAAGCACCAAGAGAAATCACCCTACCCAATACACTGGGAAAGTGTAGGTTATAGGGTCCCGCACCCTGAACGCCGTGAAGTGGCAAGCAAATAAAATACGTACCGCAAATTATGACGCATATATTGCACAACACCGTAACCCATACACAACGCAAACATGGTGGTGCTATAAGCGGTCCTGGTCCTGAGCCCGACCGGTAGGCTACGCTGCATGAAAAACGCCACGTGGGTGAATGAATAATTTAAGTTAGGCCCCTGGGCGGATGAGTCGCCGGGGTCGAGGGGCACCTCTGGGCCAATGAAAATTACATAAAATGTTCCGTGAAGTTAAAAGTTACGCTATTGATAAACTACGGTTAACACAAGTCTTGAAGGGCCCGACACACGTCGGACTGCCTCGTTCCACTGCTTAGCACCGACAGACGGTTCCTTCCCTTGCAGGTGACCTCGTCCGGCCGAGCGCGGGAAGCAACCGCTGAAACACAAAATACTCTTAAAACAAAGAGGGCGAAGGCCCAAAACACTTGTAAAATTCTGATTTGCTGATTAATGTCCCCAATTAATTTTAGGGGAAAGATTTTATTATTTTTAATTTATTTATTTATTTATTTATTTTACTGATGTTCACATCAACGGGGCACTTCCCTACAAATAAACTGTAGTTCTCATCAGCTGCACACGGCCGACGTCGTGGGGGCGGCGCCTGGACGCTGCTACCTCTTGCGTGCATGTGATCGGACGCTTTCCCATGTGTGCAGGCAGTACTACCGCCTATGCTGTTCCGTATCAGTGGGTGTAGTGCGCACGACGGGCTATGTTGGTAGAGGGACGCGAGTATCGCGCTTCAATGTACAATGGTGACTATATGGCAGTGGTGTGGCTGAAATGTCCCGTTCACACACACTGTTCACTGCACGAATGTCCCGTTCGCGCGAATCGAAGCACATTAGTTGTGGCGCTACTTGACGGGGGTGAGGGTGGAGGAGATGGTATACAGTAAATGTACTGAAGTGAAATACGAATGTTCCCGACTAGACGCTAGCCGGTTAGAGGAGGACCGGCACTCAGATGTTGTGAGTGGTGTATTCTCAGTGTCGTGTGGCTTCCGGCCGCCTTCGTAACTCTTCTCGTCCACCGCAGTTGAATACTTATGTTCGGGGAGTATTATGGCTCTCCCCACGCCTATACACACACATATAAAACACTCGACAGGGAATTCGGGCACCTGTACACCCAAGGAAATATGTTGATGTCGGGGATGGAGTTTTGTGCGCCCTGAAGCGCCGTGAAGTGGCGAAGTCAATAATCAACATAAATAAATGGCAAGGTGTTATTATTGACACTTACATCGTCCGCAGCGTACGACACAGAACACTGGTGATGACTTAAGCGGGCTCGGACCTAGTCCGTCCTATGGGCAACGCTACAGAAAAATCACACGTGGTGTAACATATAAAGTGCGGAGAGTATTATACGTAACTTCACCTCTCTCACTCATACACCAGACATGAGCTTATTGGGCTCGCAATACTATAACGAGAAATGTCAGTCCTTGCCCAGTCTACAAAATTATAATATTTCTAAGAAACAAAGTAGCACATGGAAGTTTACTTTCAGGAACTTTATATTGTTTAAAT
>PNEQ01091331.1:0-32296 GCA_003012365.1 Medauroidea extradentata | reverse complement strand
CCGACGGCGACGTGTATTTTTGATGAGATTTTTTCCATTTCATTATATTTACTGGTTTTCAAGTTTGTATGAAGTAAAATTATGCAAATTTTGACTTTGAAGTGACATTACGGGAAAACTGGCTGAGCTAAATTTTTTTCATTAGAGGTAAATGTACTCTTCAGTAATGTCTACAAAACTAACACTATTTTATACAAATATAAAATTATGAATTTTTCCCCACTTGAACGCCCTTAAGGAGGTGAGTATCGAAGCAATAAAAATGAAAATTTTTTGTTGCCGTTTTCGCCATTTTACTATCTGCTTAGTAAGACATGCGGCAACGTGCCGCCCGTATATAATAGTTGCATACCTTATTTGAGAAACAAAAACCGCTTTTCCAAGGGTAATTTATGAAGATACGTGTATACGTGGAAACGCTGATTTCGGAGATGAGACTTCCTATTGACCTCTCTTCGAGCCGAAGAAGTTGTGCGTGGGGACCTAAAAAATTCGCGTTTCCATTCAGATATAATATATAATTCAAACAACTGTGTCACTTTCGCAATAGGCTCTAGAATAATCTAATACCTTCTGGAGAGCGCGGTACAAATGATAAAGAAGCAACTACACGCAGACCCAATCACGAAGTATCACTGTGTCAGAGAGCAGCACTGAAAGAAACATTTTGTAGGAAATATTCCCTGCTAAATTATTTTGTAGTGACCACAAAACAATTTTATGGTGGTCACAACATTTTAGTGGTGCCAACAAAATGTTTTTGTGGACCCACAAAATAAATACTGCAGGGTAAATACCCACAAAATATTTTGTAGCTGCCACAAAATATTTTTTTTCCCGTGAGCCAATGAGCAGATACTGGCTGCTTGAGTACACAGATGTTCTTGGAGCCAATTCTACAGGTCAGTGAACACACGAGTTTTTCTGATCTCTCCGTGTCTGTTGCCAGTGATGCTGTGGGACGAAGGGCATCTTACACGTTGAATGGGAAGTACGTACTAGGACATTGTGATACAATTAATACACCAAGAGTACTGAAACACACGAGACCAACAAGTCGGTAAGCTCTCAAAGGGTGTAGCGGCGAAATCTGCGTGTACGTGCGTTGTTGGGAATCAATAACGGGCAACTAGTACAGACATGCCTAATTCGTGTTATTATTTGGTGACAGACTAAGATCCACTGTGGCACATTTAACTATTGATCAGTAGCGTTCTACGCGGTCGGCGAAGTCATTACAGGACAACGGGCAACGTCGAAATAACCTACCGCCATTTGGAGTCTAGTTAGCTGGAATAAAATAACGCGAATTTTGCATATCCCTAGCAATGTCTGATTTCATTGCTCACCAATATTCGTGTGATGTCATATTTGACAACTTTAAATACAATTGGTCACACTACCGTAGAACTTTCAATAATGTGTAGAGATAATGGTTAGAGGTACGTAAATTTCGCAGATACATTCCAGGTCAGGTTGAACGCCAATTATGTATACTTCATTACCATGTCTGGGACTTGCTGGCGGCTGTTACGAAACGCGTTTGACAACTGCAAGCCAGTATTAAATATGGAAATAATGCGAAGTGCTATCGCTTGCTACTTGCTTGTACGGTTATAAGCCAATAGATAATCGATTGTGGCCAGTGGGTGTATAGGACTTACAAGTCTAGGCTGCAGCCAGATGAATCCGCGAAATTGACGTACCTCTAATGATGGTTCATCGCGGGTAAACTTGACTGTTTGCTAGATTTCACCACATGTTCACAGCTTACCAGATGATTACTGGCTTTAGCTTGTACTTTGAGCTGTTATCCTATTTGACTGAGCCAATAACAATCCCGATATCGTAATATATGATGCCTGTTATTGGTAGAGGCACGAGTATTTCGCGTATTCACCTGGCAACAGCCTAAGACTTCTCAGTTCTATACGTGTACCGGCTGAAGCCGAATAACCACTGGCTTCTAACAGTACAAACGTGTAGCACGTGATATCGCCACGGCTTGTTTCCTTATTTATAACGGGTTTGCAGTCGTCAAATGTGTTTTAAAACCGCTCTCGTCTAATCACAGGAGGAGTAAAGTATATCTTATTGACGTTCAATCTGACCTAGAATCAATACGCGAAATAACCGTGCCTCTACTGATAAGTAGGGCCACGATTTTGTCGCGAAAAGATTTTTGCCCCACTTTGTTTCAGTGACTCACGTGCACATCGACAGTTCTGTTTCAAGGTTATTGGCAACATGTCTTTGTTCATACACGTTTCTCGTTTTACTGCACCAATAAGAGTAAGATTATTGTGGGTCTGTACGTCTATAATTTGCCAAGGCAAGTGAGGGTAAAATCATCCAACCACAGACGATGTAGCAGAGCTGCAGGTGAGCACATGACGCATCGAAACCAAATGTTGCAAAAATCTTTTCGCCATAAAATCGCAGCTCTACTGATAAGTGAAAGTAAATAAGATGATTTTATGATTAATACTGCTAGCACCATTGTCCATTTTCATTGCAATCAAATTCGACAAAAAAACACAGGCATAATTAATAGAGATTGTGGCACATAGCGAAAATTACAACAGCGGGATTCTTAATGGCTCAGTCAAAGAGGGGTAATGGCGAAAGCCAGTAATCTTCTGATAAGCTGAACGAATGTTGAAACCCAGCAAATAGTCTAGTTTTCCCGCGACAAGTCATCTCTGCTAACTATAAACCTGAAATACTCGCTGATTCTTGTGAGAACACTATTAGTCAAACTCCAATTTATCATGTGTTGATGTAGCAATTGACGCACGACGTATAGGGTTGCCAATAAATAACAAGTAATTTTTCTGCCAATCATAGTATAGTACTGTGCCAGGAAGCAGTCAATGAGCAGTCGATACCTGCTCGAGTTTATTATAATAGCTGGAAAGCCTAGCTTACGGTCAATGAAATCGAATTTTTTTTTTCAGACGAACCATAACAACAGAACCTAAAATTTCCGAGTTCACTCCAGAAAAAAAATTAGCTTTTACACTCCTGTACGTAATAGTTACGTCCGCTATTAGACAACTGTTACCTGAATTCGTCCTTGAGGACTCTTAGCCAATAGCAACCCTCCAAGATAACTCATCCACAACCTTGACACGTGAACAACTGGCCATTTATTTGAGCGATAGCCAATGGACAAGTAGTCAAGACCAGAGTGTACTATGACTGTGGAATCCCACCGGTAGGTCATTGAAACCGCGAAATTTTCGGGTCTCTAGCCATAACTTATAAAATAATTTTAGTCGTACAAACATGTAAACGAAGAGGCCTAATCAAAATTTTCATGCACAATCCTACTACTATTCAGATAAAAGTTACACGTACAGTAATACTGAGCCCAAACTGATGTAAGTTAAGGACCCGCGGTGGTTGAGGGGTTAGACCTCTCGCCTTCAAGGCCATCCGGTTTCAAATCCCGGCGGGGTCGATCCCCGGATTTTCGCATTTGGGAATCGTGCCGGACGTTGACGCTGGTCGGCGGCTTTTCTCGCTGATCTACTGTTTCCCCCGCCCCTTCACACCGGCACTGCTCCATACTAACACTGTATCACCCCTCACCAGCGCTGAAGACCTAGATGTTGAATGCTGACCAAAATCTCTTCACTCGTGGAAATTAATTCCAGTACAGAAACTTCATCTTTCAAGAGCACACACTTCTGTTTGGTGGCAGTTATGTTCGCTGAACTTTCATTACTCCCGGATATCAACCAATGATGAAGAACTGATTACGATGACAGTGTATAAACTACCGATACGGCATCTTCATTACTTAATTTTAAAAAGCTTGGCCAACACGCCTGGAAAATGAACCAGCTACATTAAGAGGGCGTGGTACATAATTCAGCGCTAAAAGCATACATTTAAAATTGCAGGTTTCTCGAAGCCCATTTGCAAAAATCAGAAACAGTAAACCTAAACAATAGTTGTCGCCAACTTTCTGAGCAAAACTTTTTCTCGAGTAACGTACTTTTGAAGAATATCTGACTCCAAAATCTCTTGCATATATAATTTCGGCGGATCCGATCATGCTTAACAAATGCATTTATATTGGTAAATGTTTGCTCATAACGTTAGCAAAAATATCGTAATCTAGGTTAGCTGTTTCAATATTGAATTTAAAAAAACACATAGATTTCAATTAATGTTTCGGCGTTTATTTATCTACCACACACTCTTAAATTGAAAATCCACAGTCTAAGTAAAACAAACATTGCAATGAAATAATTCAATGCGAGTTTACTTACAATTTTTCGTCGACCACTTTCGTTGAGCGAGGGATTTTAAAACACTTCTTAACTTACAAGATCTCAAAGATGGCGGGACTTCAAGGGTGGCCCGAAATGTAAAACGTCCAGGTTTATATCATAAAATAAATAAATGGTCGTAAAGCGGCAGAACGCGGCGCGGCCTCTGGGGGAAATTAATTTAACATGAATGTTAATGTGATGGGTGCCTCTTTACGTAACACACACAAAAAATCAATAAAGAAGTATCGTAGTAGTAGTAGTATTAGTAAGAGTGGCAACGCCGCCGCAGGGCTAGCTACAGCAGCGTGTGTGGGCTGGGGGCGGGGCTAGCTACCTCTTGTCATGTCGGGACAGAGACGCCGCTGCCTTCCAGCGCGTAGGCGCTTACGAGAACCTTACTCGATAGAGTACACATTACTCTGAAATCAGGCGAAAACCTAATACGAATTAAAGTTTACCAGCCGGCAAGACAACTTTACCTCTCCTACGCATCTACTCAGGTCTACCCTGCTCGGGAACAGGGTAGACAGCCGCCAGCAAAATTAAAACACGAAAGCGCGCGTAAAAAGTAAGCAAACGCAGACCCCCGCACGTGAACACAAAAGAAAATATGTCGTGAGGCGTTTGAATGCATGTTCACGAAAAAGACGATGTCGAAATACTGCATTTTTGTTGGACGATAGGTCTGGAGTGGTTTACCATGAAAAATGTCGCCAGATAACGTAATTCAGGTATGAAATGAATTACATAATTATTACTACGCCTTCTAAACATTTCAAATTTTACATATTCAATTTATTTATACATCGGGAACTTCGATTACGTAAAAATCAGTGGTTATGTGTCGGAGAACTTTGAACTTTGTAATCCCTTGTTGTTACGGAAATGTTTGGGGGTTAGCTGTAGAATTTTTGTACAGTGTACATTACTCAATCATAGGACTTGGCTTCGCCCTGCCAGACCTGCCAAT
Source organism: Medauroidea extradentata (assembly GCA_003012365.1). Lineage (NCBI taxonomy): Eukaryota > Metazoa > Arthropoda > Insecta > Phasmatodea > Phasmatidae > Medauroidea > Medauroidea extradentata. Next base: position 27,043 of record PNEQ01091331.1, on the reverse strand, counting down.
GGAAAGCCAATTCCCGCTGAAGTGGGACACAATAGGTAAATTGGATCAAGACGAGTGTGACACCGCACAACATGCGGCGTTGTCGCAACTAAAACTACTGCAAGCGCACACATACATGAATCTATACCCTCGGCAGTCATTGTTGTGAGGCTGCATCACGTGACTCAACCACGGTTAGATGTGCGTGAATTTCGCATGTTGATCTGGCAGCAGTGTATATTTCTCAGTCCTATACACTCTCTGGCCAAAATCCAGGATCCATTGGCTTCCAACCGTACAAGCGGGTACCACGAGATAGCGCTGTGAATTATTTACTTATTTACTACCGGCTTGCTTTAGTCAAATATGTGCCGAGACAACCGTCGTCCAGTCACAGAAGTTACAGTGAAGTATATGGTCATATTTCCGTGAAATTCACGTACCTCTAACCACGGTTTAAAGACGCAAGTATTCCATTTTACGAAATATCATGGCATACTGTACAACCATATACATCATGCATGAAAAATAATAATTACAGCATAATTAAATTCCAGGTTTATTACCGTAATATACGTTTGTTTTCGGATATTTGGTATTACTGTTGTCACAATTCCAAGCTCTGCTGATGTTCTATTCACAGCTTGAGAAACAGATAGCTGCCTGTTGTTTTATGTGCTTGAACACTGGCGCACACGAGTTACGAATTCTCTACTTTGCGGCCACAAAACCTTCCGTTTTCCAACTGTGTTGGAATAGGGAATAGACACATTGTTTTACTTTTTTTCACGCTGACAAGGCATAGTTTATTGTTTCATTCGCTTTTTGGAATCCATGTGGCATTGCTTCTGTTAATGTTGTGGCCTCTGTAGTCGCTCCCGTAAATAAAGCAATTTTTCGTTTCCAGCTGTTTCCCGTTGCAAAATAATGAATATATTATGGTTCCAGCACTTAAAGAAAATCGATTAAGTTTGTATCTATGCCTTGTCGTGGCAAACATTTTGATACATCAACTGGAACAGAAGTTATCGAGAAGAAACAGATAAATCCAAGGTGGTAAGAATCAATACCCCTTAAGTTCGGACATTGCGTATAATCACGCTGCCTCCCAGACACGACACACCACGTGGCAACGTCGCATTTACCTGCCGTCCCGCCTGCCACAAGTTTCCACCGGTAGGTTACTTATTGCGGCATGCTGTCCACCTTTTTCACTGCTCTAGGCAGTGCCAAGTCCGTTCCTAGGCCGGCCCGACAATAGTATAAGCTGTTCACTGTAAACTGAGCACTAAGGAGAACTTTTAATTAATTAAAATTATATTTTATTACGTTAAGAGATGTTAACTTGTGAGAGTGTTGAAACGTTTTCATTGGTTTTTAGTTACATGAAAGTTTTCGTATTAAAAATAGTAATGATGACTGCAAAACGACTGAAAGAAAACTTTATGCGGTGTTCACTTTGTCGTGAACGGCCTATACGCAATTGTATGTCTTATACGTACATTGTACCAGCACAAAATTATATTCTGTATTGTTCTTCTAACAAACGTCTGCCAGATCGGATATATATATATATATATATATATATATATATATATATATATATATATATATATATATATATCGCTTCTGCGGATTTTTCCGATTTTTTTTTATTTGATAGGCAGCCAACATACGATATAACTCTTATAGTTTATGTGCGCTCAGAAAAAAACCATTAAACATCCAGTGACCGACTACATCCGATCACGTGACCAATACTAACGGTTGTTGGCCCCTCTCTCTATATGCTGGTTTTAACTGCGCGCGCCGTTCTGCGCAGGCGCGAGTCGCGAAGCAGCACCCGAATTTTTTCCTAACCTAACAGAACCTATGAATTATAGAATAACGTTTTTTAATGCTTTAAACTAATGTAAACTAACCTAAACGGTCACATGAGACAGGGAAGAAAGCAAGAAGGAGGACTATACGCAGAACTGCTGCACAGAGCTGTATTAAGGATGCTCGCGTGAGGAACAATCGTAATTTTTTATGAGTATGGAATAGCTTTAGTTCTGTTGACGTTCCACGGGAGCACATTTCTTCTTACAAAAAAATACCTCGGCCAGTTTTCCCATAATGGCATTTCAAAGTAAATATTTGCATGTTTTTTTAAGCCGCAGAAATATAGTTAGAGATTATGGTATATCACGAAAATTTGTGTGCCAACATACCCTCGAAAACACTGTGGTTTCTTACCACATGCATGATTGAGTGTTATACTTCTGACACAACGTAGCTGTCTTCAGACTAATAATAGTCATCAAATATTAATATAGCAGGATTCTTATTAGCTTAGTCAAATAGGGAAACAGCTGTACTCACCAGCTAAATTAAGTTATCTTTTCATAAGCTGAACGTACGTTGAAACCCAGCAGACAGTCAAGTTTTCCCGCGATAAACCATCATCTCTAACTACCGTATATGATGAAATTCAACAAAATTCACATTGAAACAACATGTTTCGTGCCACTTCGTAGCATAATATCTAAACTTATTACAAAATGCATTCGTAATTTAAAAAAAAAAAAATTGCTACAAATAACAAAAAAATACCAGAATCCCTGCAATTTTTTTAAAATACAATAATATTTCTAATGGCTTTTTGTATATGCCAAGCCAGTGATGTGTCGTTTTAATGTAAATGTTTTCATTTTCTGACTGAACTTTTTTTTTTGTAAGAGAAAAATGTACTAGCAAGTTAAGTCTACAAAACTATCCCTATTTCTCACAATTACGAACAGCCTTAACGAAAGTAAGCAGCCAATGAGAAGAGACGGAGTCAACAGAGTGCACATCCGTATTGCTTGCAACAACGCCGCATTCCACCGCGCGCACCGCAAGCCACGTCCCCTCCTCCCATCCCCCCGCCATGTTCACCTCTACCTCACCACCCACGCCGTCTGTCAACACGCCAGACATTCAGAATGACAAAGTAATCACACTTCTCTGTCTTCGCTCCAGCATTTGTCGACTGCGAGGACAAACGTTAGGAGGCAAGACTAGAAGATTTCAAGAGGTAGGAAGTCGAGAGATGCATTCAGAAGCGGACAATCTTGCTGACAGGAATAAAAAAATGCGAGGAAAAAATTACAAGATTAGGTACTTTCGAGTGTTTTCATTCCAGCACTTAATCACTGTTCATAAATTTCAGGGTATAAAGAAACATAATGTGTTACAACATAGTTGGCCGTAAACCGTACCGAGATAAACAACAAAATAAGTTGGGCAGTTACTAAGCCCTATAGAATTTTTTTAAGTGCCGGTGAGGGGTGACAGGGCGGGGGAAACGGGATACCTCCGAGGGAACTCCCCTCATCTTCGGTGTCCGACGCTGATTCCACATGCGATAAAACACGCATTGGCGTAAAAATTTCTAATTGGCGTATTTACTGACGCCGTTTAGTCATTGCGGTAGTAGGGACGACCAATAGAAATGTTTATTTCGAGAACAAGCCGTTAGCGGGAATTAATAGCATGGTAACTAAACAAAATGTTTGGGTCCTATGTCATTGCAGTCACAGAAAACAAATAGTGATACACGCCTAGTTTTGCTGTAGTCGATAAATAAATAAATTAATAAAGTGAGCGCGACGGCCGAGTGGTTAGATCACTCGCCTCCCATCAAGGAGATTCGGGATTTTACATGTGGGAATCATGCCGGACGATGTCGATAGTCGACAGGTTTTCTCGAGGATCTCCCGTTTCCCCTGCCCCTTCATTCCGGCGCTGCTCCATACTCACACATCATTCCACCCCTCACGAGCACTAAACACCTATTTGTTGAGTTCTGACCAGAATCTCTTCACTTTTTCACTTCACTGCTCAGTACTTTTTAAACAGGAAATGTTAATTTCTAAGGAAAAATTAGCGAATTCGATGACCTGTATAATCCACTGTTTTATGCATACTTAAGTCCCGTCTATTCGTTTATTGTATGCTGTTCCAGTGAGTACCATCTCGCTGACGAATGGTCAGTGCGTGTGTATGCAATTCATTAGATTTGAAAATTTTTCCTTTCGTTATCAAGAGCTTATTTCGACAACTAACCAACAGCAGAGCAACTACAGACGGAAAATGTTCTTTGCTAAACTAACGACACTGCGTTTCCTAACTTGAATTATAAATAACCCTACCAGGTCTCTGCTATATATAAAAGAAAAGGTCATTCGAGATAAAGTGAGCAGTAAAAATTTAACCTTTGAAAAATATCACTAATCGTTACTGCATACAATTCAACATTAACTCTAGTTACCTTACTGCATTTTGGGGGTGGCAGCGAAATTACGCAATATAGTTAATGTATTTTCTTATTTAAATACAACACCGAAATCGACATAATTGTATTTTATATAATTAACATTTTTTTAACAAACTGCACGGCCGTACAATTTATCTTAGACGTGCAACCATCAAGTAACGTGTCCAAAGAGGTTAGACATTTTCCATCGTTAGCTGTTACGCGCGGAAAGATACGAAATGACAGAAAATAGAACTTTAGCAGGACTTTTTTGAGTGCTCACTTTATTCCGAACCGCCTATAGGCAGAGAACTCCACCTGTGCAAGTGGTTGCACAACAGACACACAAGAATTCAAATAAAACTTGGGAGATTTACGGGCCAACTTCTGGCCAGCAGGGAGTTTCTTCGACAACACGCAGCGTGGACACACATATTTCGCTACTGATGTGTTTTTCTTTTTGGTCGAAATCAAGTTAGGTGGCGTTCCGATCCACCTATTGTGAAATTACGAATGGTTCAAAAAAGTAGCAACGTTTCCCACCCCCACCCTCTCGAATATAAATGTTTGGTTTTTTTAATTGCTGCCCAAGCATTTCAAACGCATAAAATGTAAACCGAGAAAATAAAATACTTTGTAAAATAATATTACTATGTTTAGATGCTCCCACTCCCCCCGGTTACTGCCGAAGCACTTAAAAAGTACAAAATTATCATTGTAAAAATATTTTTTCTGTTTAATTGTCCCAGTAACTATTTTCCATTCTGCTTGTTGAGCAGATGATTAAAGTCTTCTCTAATTACGTGAGTAATAACTGCTTAGGGATAGAAATAGAACAAAGTTTCACGTGTGTAAGCCCAAGCCAGACTATCATTCACTATTGTTTAAAGCTTATTTTCTAAAGGCTGAAAACATAGAAAACTAGTGTTCTTGACGGTTTTTCATGCATGAAAATCTTGGTGCGCAAATCTTAAAAAGGTCGCCTTTAGCACTTCAGCCCTCCTAGGTCTCACTCGTCAAATACATCGGCCAACCATAAACTCTGAAACAAGACCGGTGAATATTCACTGGTTAACCTTTGTTTTTCCACTTATTTAATTGGTTGAAGCTGCTTCATATGGAATCAGTCAAAATACTACTGGTAATAAGTGTCAGCATTCACAGTTCAGGCCCCCGACTAAAACACGTTTCAAATGCGTTGAAATGTACATCAAAGTATGATTTTTTTAAGGAAAATATTCCACACGTGCCTGTTGTTTCAATGTACGAAAAGAAAACACACATCGGACAAGCACAAAATGACATTGTTAAAACACCACTATCATTAAAAACACTGTTACTAAGCCCTCCAACATAGCTAAAACGGCCTCTTCAAACTGCCGTACTTTGAAATGTAGTAGCAGGATACATGCCAAACTGAGACACGTGCATTGAATTTCGCTATGATATTTCACCAATAAAATTACATGGTCAACGCTTACAAGTCCAGTAGCAAAAGATGTATCGGAGGGATTCTTGCAAGCTTGTTTAGCGCTTGGGTTGTTGTTGCAATGGGGCATTTTATGCGCCAATCAAGGTCGCCCTTATAGTTTCGTCGCTTCTGAGTCTTTAACGCGCATAACCTCTTAAGGTATGCGGTGTCCTCAAGAGTTAGTCGACCCGACGCGTCATCCGTGCTGTAGCATGTTACGGAAAGTATTTTTTCCTGTGTAAATATTGAAAAAGTTTCCAATACGTTTATCAACAAAAAGAAAGACACATTTAAAACTGCAGCCCTATGATTTTAAAAATGCCGTCCACTAGTTAAAAACATGATTTACAATCCGCTGAAAAGTGCTAAAAAGGGCTTTTTTAAGTTACTGTAGCTGAGGAAATATCCATCGTCATCGGAAAACTAAATCATAGAAACCTGCATTGGACTATACCTCATACTTTCCACAAACAAAATAATAGGGTTATCGCTTGAAGTCCCGTTTATAAAACGGTTTCTACGAACACACTGCGCGCTAGTTTAGTCCTCCGCGCCTAGAGGCGATTAGTTGTTTGACGGACGTCGAACATAAAAAAAAAATATCGTTCACCAACTCTTGAGGTTATTCACAATCAAATTGCAAACGGAAAACAGCAGTAACGTTGTCGATACTATCTAAAACAATAGACAAAACCACGTGATTTGTGGAAGGAGCAACTACTCTGTTGTTGATCAATCCTAACTCTACCGATGATCAAACATGATTACTGTAGCTAGTTGACATGCCGGACAAACAAAAACATACTGGTATATTTTAAACACGTTATTTTCTCCACACACACTCTCAAAACATTCGTTTACTCCAATATTAAAATCCCGCAAAAAAAAAAAAAAAAAACAAACGAAGGCGCGAAATGGCTTCGTGTTCCAGCAGGATGATTTCAACGACGTTCACGGTGGCAGCACAGTTTAATGACCAACATAATGCTACCCTCGTGAGTGATTAAGAGAGACTCGTGAACAGGTTCCACGTAAAAATGACAGCAAAACGACGCACTCGAGCGACGAAGTTTACATTTTACCAGCCGGGCGAACTACGGCACCTGGGTTATTACCAAACAGCGTGGGTCGTTTCCCCGTCGGCGAAGTGAGGATGGAAGTAAAGAGCGTGCTAAACTTTCTTATCATTTAAGCTCTATATTATAAACTGGTATTTCGAGTACTGCTTTAACAAGTTGTACAGTAAGATGATGAGCAGAGATCAGCAAATTTCGTTATTTAACAATAGACTTGACTCCACGTTAGCCGACAGTATGTGTAGCGCGCCTGAAGGACTTTTTAAACCAATAAGTGTAAACTGACCATATATCGTGATATACCTTGATATTGTGAATAACCACATTGCAGGACTTCACAGAACTGGGAAGGATCTGTACACAGAGTTCATTAGGTTACCAACAGAGAGCAGGTACGTGTAGTGTCGGTATTAAGTAACCAATGTATCAAATACAAGATAACAAAATGTTAATAACAAACTTCTGTTACTAAAGTTTGAAGTCTAAGACCCGATTTCACCAACCTCTGCTAAGCATTTAACATTTGTTAAATATGTTCTTGAAACAAAGATATCTTCCGTTAATCCTTTTTAATAAATGTTAAATGCTTAACAGAAGTTGGTGAAAGCAGCCTTAAGTATCACAAAGTATGGTATGTTAACTTTTATGTCAACTGTAAAATATCCGTAGTCATGTAATGCCGGCACACAAACACTGTACAAAATTTGGTATATTTCCTTTACGCGAAATGGAAGTAATTAACCTAAACGTGGTTTGGGAATTTTACCGTATCACATTGTTATCATTACCATACAATGCTGAAATGTTCTCTGTACGTGCTACTTTTTCGTCACTTGAATAGGACACTCACCTATACATACATGGAAAATCTCTTCGCCATACGTACGTTCTCAGTACTCCTATACTCACGTTGGGTACAGCTCCAAACAATTTCTTACAGTAAATACACAAAGACCTAAGCCAATAGCGTCACGAACGTGACGAACCCGGGTTCTCCTGAATGCGAGTCTAAAGTGCTACCATAGCACCACCTCACTTAAGATTAGTGAGGTCCCGGGTTTGATATCTGGCACCGGTTATCCTGATTTCGATATTTCATGGTTTCCCGATCTTTTTCTTGGTGAAACGTTTAAAGCAAAGTTTAAGTTCGTTACAGGTTTCTAGAATAGTTTCATACGAATCCCGTGAGTATTATTTCAGGTATAACAGGTTGGAAAAACTGTTTTTAGCCATTTTGAGGGGCTCCGAAATGATTTTTGTAATTGACATGATGTTTTAAAACTACCGTTTTATCATTAGAAGCGTATTTTCTGTTCTTACATAGACACAATGACAACAAGTGCAATAATTTCGTAAAGAATCGTATTTACGAACACACTGCAACGCATTCTAAGCGTGTGGTAGGCAGCGCCCTTTATACGAGCGTTTCTCGTAGCATGTGGAGGTGAAAGACGCTGTGATCACGTCACGTGGTCGGCAACCGTCGTCCATCAGAGGCTGCTAGACAATGGGGAGTGTTGCTCTTCGTCTTGAGGCGGGGAACGGGAGATCCTCTGACCGTCGCGGGACACATCCGTCAGGAGTCTCCGTGCCGCGAGGTCTATTTCGACCTCGTGCAGACGCAACAATAACGGGGGTCCTCGCGGGATGTTTATGTACTCCCTCCTCCCTTCAGAGAGAGAGAGAGAGAGAGAGAGAGAGAGCAGCTGCCATGGCTGGCCCGCGGCGGTCCATGATTCACGGCGCTGGAGAACGATACATTTACTTAATAGCCGGCCGTGGTAGAGCCGTTGACCCGCGTGCCGCCGCCGGGGTATTCCTGTCTCTCGAGGACCAGTGTTTGTGGATGTAGATGCTCACCCCCCCCCTCCCTGGTATCGGCTGGTGCCCCACACATCCTCCACGCACAGACCTGACCCCTTGTTTCGGCACGTTTCGCCTATTTTCCGCACCGCTGAACATGCTGATGAAGCGATGCGACGTCTTTCTAGATTTATTCACCGTCGTCCGAGCTAAAACTAGCGCCCCGTGTAGCGGAACCTGGGCGGGTTAAATTAATGTGATTTACGTCTCGTCGACAGCGTGGTCATTAGAGACTGTGACACAGATTGACGCAACAGCAGGAACTAAGAGAGGAAATCTGCCATGGATAGAGACGGTGGAAAATCGCAAGAACTATTTCTGCCAGCGTATTCTCCAAATCAACGTATGGCGTACTGCGCCTTGTTTGGTGTAAGATAGTTAGCCTACGTGGCACGGTGTAGCTGTTTACAGACGAATGAGACACATTCAGTCATGAATGACAGTGAAATATTTTAATCAGCTCTTAACATCGAGGTCTTCAGCGCTGGTGAGGGGTGACATGAGGCGAGAATGAAGCAGCGCCGGAATGAAAGGGCGGAGGAAACGGGAGACCACCGAGAAAATCCGCCGACCAACAGCATCGTCCGGCACGATTTCCTCATGCGAAAATCCGGGGACCGACCTCGCCGGAAATTGAACCCGGATCGCCTTGGTGGGAGGCGGGAGGTCTGGCCCCACGTTCAGTCATGCGCACCAGGATTAGCATTGGCCCAGTCAAGTATGGAGCCACCAGTAACGAAATAATAGAGTTAGAAATGAATACAAGATATTGAAGCCTAGCAAACAGTAATTTTCCCAGAGATAAATCACTATCCCTTGTCGTGGACTTACAGTAACCATCCCAGCAATCGCCGAGGGTCACCACTGAAATGTGTCAGGCAGGCGAGAGACCTACGATACCACTGCACGTCGTTTCAGTGTTTTGCGGTAGAGGTGATACCGCGCCCGATAAGCCGGTCAACATCGCCCTTGGCGTCGTGCCTCACTCACACAAACACGCGGCCAGTAGGCATGTGTATTACGTAACCTGCTGCGATTATGTTTAGTTTGCTCAGTCATGTGATCAGGTTTCCTCTATCACAAGGGTGTGTTGTAAAAAAGTCTGCAAGCTATACAAGGACTCGTCACTTGTTGGACGCTTGAAAACTACACTCGTGTTACTGATTGGCTTTAAAAATGTAGTCCGTTAATTAAAATCTGATTTCCAAGCTCCTCAAAAGTACTACAAATGATTTTCACGTTGCTGTAGTTGAAAAAATATCAACCATAATCGGAAAAATTAACCACAGAAACCAGCACTGGACTTTACCTCATACTTTCCACTAATCCCATTGAAAAAACTGTTTCTACGTAAACACTGCACGCTAGTTTAGTACTCCGCGCCTAGAGGCGATGAGGTGTTTGACGGATGTGTTATATTCGACCTTATAGCCATCCCAGGTTCCGTACCTTGAACGTAAATAAAAGTTAGCGTCCACTAACTCCTAAAAGATGAGTGTTCGAGATTCATATTTCCACATTTGACGGGTGGGAACAGCGGAACGATAAGAGCCAGAGTACCACGCTAGACGAGAAGTATATCGCCTCTATTCGCAGTGCGACAAACTGGCGTGCAAGATTATCCTTGCAGTCGAAATAAAATGTGTTCGTATTTAAATAAAAATGGTAAAATTTTAAATTGAAATTTTAAAAAAATTCAACAAAAGAAAAGACGCAGCTAGGGAAACAGACGAGAATGAGAACTGCTAACTGCGGTTACCACAAGATATTACCTTGGGAATGTTACATGCGTGTTAAATAGTTCGTTTATGTTCGTGTAACGGTGCTGGAGTTACGATTTGTTACTATGGATAAAAGTCTCGTACTCACACAGTTAGCTACGCACAAGCTTGTGATTTGAACATCGAAACCAAACATTTGATTCTTGATTCAGGCAGACGTTTGACCGATGCTTGGCTAGAAAGGATTAATTCTAATGAACTATCTGGGTGTATTAGATTGCAGTCATTTCACTTTTCAATGGGATTTTAATGTTTAGTAAGGTTTGTATTCAAAACATATTTTCCAACGCAAAAGTACCACAATTTACTACAACAAAAAAACGTCTTATTTAACTTTACGTCAGTAAAATAATAAATATGATACGTACTCCCTAAAACAAGAGATTGTGTCGGAATAAAGGGTTGGTTTATTTTTGATCTAACGAAATAATTCCAGGTTTGAAGCAATTACATTGTCAGGAACGATGTCAGTATTTTCGTAAAGAACATGTTTGATCAACAGGGTAGATAAAAAGTATATTCAATTAATATATTATAGAATCGAATATGTTAAATAATCGAAACGAACTAATCGATATTGCAACTTCATATTTGTAGGTATATGGAAATTAAATACTCAAAATGTCCGCGCTTATGTATGTAGTTGGTACAAGCTTGGTTGGTCGCTACACACAGTGCTCACTAGTCCAGCGTGTTGTAACCCTTCCTTGTTGAACGTATGGTCCGGCAGAGGAGCTGCCTGGAAAGAATCTCTCCACAGCCGAGATAACTGGCAGCGATAGAAGGCCACAGCAGACAGCGGGCCTGCACAAGAGTTATCTGGCGACCTCTCTATGGGAGGCGAGGGACCCCCGGGGTCAGTGCGTTAGCCACGCATGACTAAGACATCAACAGTGGAGCGCCGCTCTGCGCCCTTCTTAGCACATGGCCGCGTAGCGCCGTGCTAATGGCCCGTCGCACTGTGGCAGCGCGGCGCGACGCAGCCCTCGACGCTTCTGTTCGTAGACGCCCGCTCCCTTCCCCCTCCAGCTCTACATGCCTGCTGCTGTTATCCCATATGCTGCGCCGGCAAACATTCGTGTGACACGGACTGTATCCAGAAACGTCACTAAAGAACGTGACTGTTACGTTGCTATTTTGTTATACGACCAAACTGGACGTCGACATATTGCAGGCGAAGATAGAAAATCGTGTACTTCAGCGGTGGTGGGAGAGGAACGATTTTTTTTCAACGAAAAAAAAAAAAAAAACATGGTATGGGATATTGCTAGAGCCCCGGAAATTTCGCAGATTCAACTGAGGAGAGGTTGGATTTCTAAGTCATGTACATCTTGGAAACTATTTCGATCGGGTCATTGTTTAATAAACGTGACCTTGCGGACTCTGAACCAATGGCGGACATGCGTAAAAACGCTCACAGACTCCTGCGCTACGTCGTCAAATGTTCAAATGCTCACTCACTGGAGCAGCAGCCAATGGACAAATATAGCTGAGGACAGTGCACACAGGACTGTGGAGTCTAGCCTGCTGGGCGTTGAACCCGCGAAATATCCGGGCCTCTAGATATTGCATGTTATGGGCTGCACTATGGCGCAGTTCAATTTGGCAACACATACAGAGAGGGATTTTGGTCCGCGCTTAAGGGCGCCGTCTACTAGAACCATGAAGAGGCGCGCAGACCTTTAACAATCCTGATTTCATTCGAAAACCATTCAACATGTTGTCACGCGGTTAGGATACGAAAAGCATTTAAGGATCTTAGTACAGGTATATAACTTTGCCATTAACTGTTATCGTTTCTAACAAGTATTTTTTTGAGTGTCAAAGTGACCGAATCGGGACTTTTGACGCTGATTTTTATGTAAAAATAATCATTTTCACGATATTCTGAATATTATAGACCTGTAGAGCGACTGTTTCCCTTTCGTCGCGTAAGATAAAATAATAGTGTTGTCGCTGAAAGTCCCATAGTAAAAACGGTTCAGCGGGAAGCTTGCACGCTAGTTCAGCGCTTGGCTCGTTGAGGCGACGCGGCATTTGATGCACGCTTCAAGGTCGACCTTACTGCTCCGTCGCTTTTGAGCCTCTCACGCGCGGGTAGACGGCGCCCTTAACATCGAGGTCTTTAGAGCTGGTGAGGTGTGACATGACAACAAGAGTATGGAGCAGCTACGAAATGAAGGGGCGGGGAAAACGAGAGATCCCCGAGAAAACCCGCTGACCAACGGCATCGTCCGGCACGATTCCCACATGCGAAACTCCGGGGACCGAACCCGCCGGGAATCGAACCCAGATCTCCTTGGATAGACAGCACTGGTCTTGCACCACTTGACTGTACCTCGAGAGTCAAAGGTTAAAACTCTGTTGAAAATACTCATAGGAAAAAAATATGCGAAAACCTTTGTATCCAAATACACAGTAGGTTATATATAATTTGCAGGAACCCCTGTAAATACCGAGCGGGTCTCAACGAATGAATAATGACTCCAGTCACCAATATCTGGTGAAAAGAATTGTCAAGCAACTTGCTTTTGAATGCCTTATGAAAACATCGGCAAACTCTTTCACGGTCAATGATTAGACGTATTTTACTTTCAGCGTTTCGAGAAGGTTATAGCCGCAAATCACAGACGTGTGTTATCGCAGTAACAGTAAAATAAACTTGTACGTTTACAAGAAACAAACTTTTAAACTAACGTCAAAACATGTATCAGTTTCGGTACTATAATAATAATGACGCTAATATAAGTGATCTATATTTTTCAACTATCTTATGGGTAGAGCCGCGATTTTATGGCGAAAAGATTTTTGCAACATTTGGTTTCGATGCGTCATGTGCACACCTGCAGCTCTGCTACATCGTCTGTGGTTGGTTGATTTTACTCTCACTTGCCTTGGCAAATTATAGACGTACAGACTCAAAACGTGTCTGAACATAGACACGCTGCCAATAACCTTGAAACAGAACTGCCGATGAGCACGTGAGACACTGAAACAAAGTGGGGCAAAAATCTTTTCGCGACAAAATCGTGGCCCTACTAATGGGACTATAGGGCTGTATATTTATTAGCAGATTGTTCGATGTGAAGAAAAATAACCTTCAGAGGACTGCGACATTTTACAAAATATTTCGTCCGTTTACAAAAAAAAAATCTTAGAAACTGGTTACCGATTATTTTGTCACCTCAAACAATTTTAAAGAGTACAATAATTTAGCAAACTGTATTATTTACTGCCTCGGAAAAATTATCAAACATGGTGAAAACTATTTTAAAAACTGCCAAACAGATTATTTTTAAGTCTGCTTTATTTTAGGCTTAAAAAGTAATTATCACGAAAAGAGTGTAAACAGGAGAGCGCCTGGCGCGGAGACAAACACAAGCACGTCACGGCACAGCAACCAAAGCCTCGCTTGGCGCGAAATACACGCACTTCACGGCGAGCATGGAACAGCAGCTGGACCTCGAGGCATGATGCCGAGATCGCGGGGGAGGGAAGACAATACAATAGCCGCCATTCAGGTCGGGCCGCGAGACTTTGACCGAGGTTACATGCAGCACATGGCGGGCAGGCTTTCATCTGACCACCTCGCTGCGCCACTCGTGCCAGCTGCCTCCTGACATTCTGCACAAGTCAGGAGAACAGCGACTGCTAAGTTTAATATTACTAGGCATTACTCGTGACGTCGCTCGCGTGCTTTTACAATTCAATGCCTCTTTGAGTCGTGCGAAAGTTCAGTACAAGTACTCCTAACTATGTTAAATAACTCGTAAAATTATGTACTGTAAATTATCTTTTCAAAAATTATTATTTCCCTAAAATAACAGTTCCGGCACTTCAAATGTCATGTAAGCAATAATATAAATAACTGATAATATTAAAGGTGATAAATAGCGATTAAAAATTCTATAAAGTTTTCTGAAACAAAAATTGAAAATTGTAAATGGTGCAAAATCATCTAACTGGAAGTTAATGAACGTTTTAGAAACACAAATACCGCAAAGTGTTTCCAGTACTCCGTTTTACCCCTCCCCCACATAAAAACGTTTTTTTTGTCAAAAACCTTTGCGGACGCACGCATAACTCATCGGATCAATGGTATAGGAACGCATACGTTACCTACATGTTTATACATTGCAGCATATAAATATTACAGTGTATATACAAACACACATACATACACGCATATAGGTACAGATTGATGGGAAATTCAACTCGAAATATTTCAGGATGTAAAACCTTGTGGAAAATAACGACAACTACATAATGCAACTAAATAGCCAAACCCAACTAGTGAGGGCGACAACCGCTCCTGAATTTCAAGTTTTAAATGTTTAATATTTTGAAGAAAACAAGTAAAAACCATAAATATCGAAATAGAAAAAAACTTTGAACAAAACAACGATGATATGAACATTAATTTTCATTGTTATCAAGATTTAAGCTAAATAGTTAAAACAGCGGTTGACTCTTTCAACGACAAACAAAACACGAGGGCGACGACCTTTTAACTGCATACAACTTTGTCGCCGTCACGAGATGAGGTATGGCTTTCTGATGAGGTCATCGTGTCCTATTCGTCTAACTGAATAAAAAAAGGTACTCTTGTATTCTTAGTGCTGAGGATCCAGAACCTACAGATCCCTCAACAGGAACTTTAAGGGGGGAGTTAACATAAATGTTTAATTGTGTTAATGATTTTAACATTTTTACGATATATAGTTTATTTTACAGACATCAATACGACTACTTTCACAGCAATTACAATTTTATAGCGTTCATGATTTTGGTACAGTGGTATATCAAAACCCAAATTTGCATAAAACTGTTTTATACAAGAAGCAAAAACCAACTAGTGTACATAATTTAGATAACTTGCACTGAAGAACAATGCCACCTGATACGTAAAGACACGTATAAAACATTGCATGGAAAATTTTTGGTACTTTCTTGAAGTTGCTGAAAAATTGCGATTTTTTATTTAAAGTTCAGCAATTGTTTTAAATACGAAAAACAAATAATGCATGTTCAGACGTAACACGTGACACTGTTCTAAGCTATGAATTATTTCGTTTCTGTAAGTCCTGATTAATGCAAATTTTTTTTGACAGGCCATTATAAAAAATTGTGAAAGCTAGAAAATTTTCATCACCGTAGAAATAGTCTCAATATGTGTCTATAAAAACAAAAATTATATCGTAAAAATTTAAAAATTACTCACACAAAATCTTGCAGGGAGCTACCCACCTTAAGTATGTCAAAAATTCATAATTTTGAATTTTCCCGAAATAATGTTAGTTTTTTAAAACACTACTAGTGACTACACAATACCCTCCTATGGAGACATTTAGCATGCTTAGTAATCCCATAAAGGCATCTCAGTATAAATGTGCACGGAAACCTTCACCCAACGATAATCAGTGGACTTACTGACTGAAATTAATTAATTTACACTACAATTTGGTGTCACGGACTACATGCTAAAATGTTGCTGAATCTGTCGTCTGCATGCGAATGTGCAGGTGCCGTTTCAGTGTTTCAGGCGCACTCCCGCATGCATGCTACCCGCATTAACTCTATTTAAAACAATGCTAAACTTACAAACGTTATGTCGATAAGAATATTACACGTACCAAAATTATCTTTGCGTTTTATTGAAGACACGGTCGTTATTATTTGGAATGCATTCTCCGAAGTCGAGTTGACTATACATTTTACAAAATTGATTTTTTGTACTTCGTAAAGTGTTTAATATACTTAGGCACCTGAAAAATTCGCGTTACCGTTTACGCACATGCTAGAATTCTAGCAACTGTAGATTCAGGTCATTTTCGCAATTGGCCCTTGACTTTTTTGACACCTCGTGTAAGTCGCTGAACCAATAATAAAAATATAACTAAATGCAGGTCTATGTCACAGTGTCAGCGAGCAGCTAACGAAGAGCTGCTGTGGGACTGAGTGCACATATGTTCTTGGAGGCTACCCTACAGGCCAGTGGATTCCCGAATTTTACCGGTCTCTAGCTATACTAGATTTTACACAATGCATGACTCGAAGAACGGCTGTATCTTTAATTAAATGGTAATACAATTTTGGTAAGTGCAGTACTTGTACGCTTGTAAACACAGTAAAATTATTCTTGGTTTAAATGAGGTTTATAAGGGTTTCATAGGAGCAACTTAAGCACTGGCACAGCCTCTAAAGGTAGCTGCCTGTCAACGCCGCCTAGCGGTATGCAAGAGCTTCCGTTACAAGACTATTCGTCAACTGCTCAACAAGTGATGCCTACTTAGGAATCGCATTCAAATAACGGTACATATGTGCATACCCATCGCGGGTTAACCATTAATAACTCGAGCAAATTTTCTAGCGGCTAAAACTGGCTAAATTAGAGTGAGTGCGGTGCTTTTTAAGCATAAACATATTGGCGCAACATCTTTTAAAAGGGCATAAGTCTGTACAATACACCTTTATTGCCAATATTACGTCATAATGTTCCATAGAGGCGAGTTGTCGGAGATAAGACGGCACGCCTGTTCAATGACCTAATGCTCGTGCTGTGTCGTCCTTACCACTTCCGCACTTATATTCCTGAGACGCGTAAAAAAGCCGTCAACCCAGGCGGCCACCTTAAGAAAGCACGGTATATAATTCAGCGCTAAAGGCATCCGTTTAAAATCGTTGGCTTCTCAAAGACAATTTGCAAAAATAAAAAACAGCAATCCTTGACGATGGTTTTTGCCATCTTTCGGAACAAAAGGTTTCTCGAGTAACGTTTCCAAACAACCATTACTGACGCCGACATCTCGTACACTGAATTGCGGCGCATAGATCACGCTTAAATGCATCATTCAGGGTAAATGTTTGCTCATAAAGTTGGCAAATATCATTATCTAGGGTTGTGGATTTTCCATATTAACTTTCAAAAAGTGTGCATTTCAATTGATGTTTTTAGTTTTTATTTATCTGGCCCTAGACAGCCGCGATCGCTATGGCGAGAAAGCCGAACTGACGAAAGATGAGTCCAGAACTTAGCATGACTCACAGCCGAACGGTTCGGATCCATCACAGTCATCTCACGTCGCTGCGAACTTCTTCGTGCACGACGGCGCGACGTACAACATAAACAAAAGATCCTTCAAACGTCGTGGGTTGACACTGATGCACGTACAGGTTTTACCAAGAGTACAATGACGTTATTATATATAAATAACTTAACGTTTCGTCCTTGTAATTAATAGTTCCAACCCCGATTAATTATGACACAAGAGTAACTGTTTTAGGACGTTGAACAGAATTCCACATAAAAAGTGAAATTAATTTTATTTTCGAAAGTTACCTCCATTTTTAGTCTTTGTATTATCAAAATAATAGTTTGCATTTGTACGTAGTTCTGATGGGTGACGAATTATATAATAGGGGAAAGGAATTTTTGGTGAAAAATATTTTTGCCCCACTTTGTTTCAATGCCTTACGTGCACACCTGCTGCTCAACTTCTTGGCTATTGACAGTGTCTTCTGTGCAGAGTCGTTATTCATTTGACTGTGCCAATCAGTATACGGATAACTGCGACACTTCACCCTGTGATTTGCAGGTTTAACCTCCACACGCTCGGTTTTACGGCATCCAATCACAACAAAGCCGAGATGCCGGTGCACACGCAAGACACTGAAACAAAGTGCTGAAAAAATCTTTTCGCAAAATTTCCTACCTCTATATACAATCAATGAACACTCTTATTATTTTTATAGAACAAAACAGCTAAGGAATAATTATAACCACAGAATAACAGTCTAATTATAAAATACAACTGAACATTGAAGTAATGATTAAAGGAGTCACAAAACGGTGTGTCAATAACACGTGTAGAGCAAGGTGACTGCGTTTAAATCCAAAGGAGGTCCAATAGATAGAACCACCCGTTCGTTGCGAAAAAATAACGCATTATTTTGTTTTAAGGCGCCCGCCTGGTGGCCGTTTATTTGTGTGAGTGAGGCACGGTGCTAAGGGCGACTTTGTCCTGTTTATCTGGCGTGGTATCACCTCTACTGCAAGATACTCAAACGGCGTGCAGTGGTATCGTAGGACACTCGCCTGACACTTTCAGTGGTGACCCCATCTTTTTATTGGTGGAAAGTTTTAAGTAAAGTCCAATACACCTCTCTATTGTAGTTTCACACGTATCCCTTCAGTAGTTGTTTGTAAATAATAGATTGGAAAAGGCGTTTATAGCCATTTTGAGGGGCTCAGAAACGGTCTTTCTAAGTAACGTGATGTTTTGAAACAAGTATTCCGATGTCGTTTGAAGTGTTTGTTCTTTGCGTAAATCCACACATTTGAAGCACGTTTAGTAATTTCTTAGATAAAAAGGTTCTGCTAGCACGCTGCAACGCTGGTTACAAGGCAGGCAGGCGGGTGCCTTAATATCTTGCGTGCACATCGGCAGCTCTGCTTCAGAGTTACTAAAAGCACGTCTTGTTCATACACTTCTACACTAACTGCACAAGTCAGAATAAGATTATTATGACACTATATAGTATTTGCCACTAGAACCCAATCACAACAGAGTTAAAACAGCCAATTACTCAGATAGTTTCGCAGGATCTGTTGTACCACATTGCATCACCGCATTGCCACGTAGGCTCTGCTATGTCTGGGCAATGCTACGCTATTCATCAACAGCACAAGACGAAAAAACAGCAAATAAATGTTACTAGAATCCGAAAGCATTTATTCCACGAATGCAACTGGATCACCGCTGATTAGACACCAACAGAAGAACTTCCAGGCCGATTAAAAAACCTGCAAATAAACACTGAATAAAGACATTTTTTTAATTTCGCAATAACTTGCTTCAATTCCTTACGTGCACACCAGCATCACTGCTCCATGTTTGCAGCACACTATTTATTGTGAAAAGAATTCTGCAACAGTTAGTTTCAATGCGTTATGTGCACATATGCAGCCCTGCTTCATGACCAGTGATTGGATGTTTTTAACTCTCAACGCCTAGGGTTCTACCCGCAAATCACAGACGTGTGGTGTCGTAGTAACCTTGTTCCTGTTGGCACAGTCAAATAAGCCACGTCTGTGCAATAATACATTCTGCCAATAACCATGAAGCACAGCTTCATATGTGCTCGTAATACACTGAAACAAACTGTTGCTGAAAATCGTGGGCTCTATCCGTGGTTATTGCTGCATGGCTTTGTGCAAATATGTCACTCATTTACTACGCCAATGAGAATATGGTTACTGAGACACGGCGCGTCTGTGATTTTCAGACGCCAAAAGTTAAAAACATCCAGTCACTGACCATGAGGAAGATATGCGAATGTGCACGTAAGACACTGAAACACGTTGGTGCGAAAATATTTTCACAAAAAAAAAAAACAGTGGCTTAGCAACAATCTAATCGGGCGCTCTTGGCCCCGATTAAATACCACCGCCTGCAATTTGCACCTACGCAGCGCAGCTAGGTACAGATCAAGTAAAATGGGTCATATTGTGTGTACTCGCATTTAATTCTATTAAAGCGCAACCCGAGGCAACACAGGTGCAAATTTTGCGTTGCACCCATAAAGAGATATATTTAATCGGCCCTTTGGTCTGGAGTGAAAATTGCTTCTCAATGGGTTGCAACAGACAATACCAGGCAAGCTGATGCTCGGAAATGCGTAATAAAGTGCATTCTATCCTGCAGGTAACTGAACAGGGGGCATTATGTCCTTTATATAGCACTCTTGACTCAGGTCTGCGGCGCTCTTGCGAAGGTTCTATTTCTGCGGTTGTGGGCGCTGCCTACCTGAGAGGACTTGGTCAGTTCTACGACCTCTTCAGTTTACAGAACTTTCTTCCTCTCCCACCTACACTGGGGGGTTGTACAGGGTAGTGACGCATGTAGAGGAAGAGGGCAGAGTGGTTCCTGTAGCGAGTTAAAGGAGGAAGTGTAAGAGAGACGTTCGGTGAAATGACGAGGTCGCACAAACGACCGTCTCCGACCGTAGCGTGAACGCGACGCTCAGTCAATTTTCATGAAAAATGCAGGAAAAAATTTATCAGGTAATTTCTAGTGTAAAATACTTATTTGTTAACAGTTTTCAGGGCATAACAATAGCCTTAAGACGCCCGCCTACTAGCCGTGTGTTTGCGTAAATGAGGCACGTCATCAACGGCGATGCTGATCAGATCATCTGGTGCGGTATCTTCTCTACCTTACAACACTGAAACGGCGCGCAGTGGTATCTTAGATAACTCTCCAGACTGATACTTTCAGTGGTGACCCAATTGTTTTTATTGGTGGGATGTTTCAAGCAAAGTCTATTACATTTTTCTATAGTAGTTATACACGAAACCCGTGACTAGTTTTTCAGATATACCAGGTTGAGAAACTGTTGTTAACTAATTTGAGGGACCCCGAAATGATTATTCTAATTGACGCGATGCTTTGAAACTACCTTTCCGTCATCGATTGAAGTGTGTTTTCTTCTCGTACATTGACACAGTGGGCACATGTGGAATAGGTTCCTAAAAAAAACGTGATTACAAACACACTGCAACAGCAATGTTGACAACGCCGAGATGAACAAAAAAGTCACTGATGACAAATAAGTTTAACATTACTGAACGTTACAGTATATACGTTAACATGTATATCCTTATCTTTGCCAGGACTCCGCGAGGTAGGCAGCAGGATGCCATCACTTTCGCCGAAATTGATTTTAAGACTAGCTCCGGAACTGATTTATAATGACTAGAAATTATGGTTTATCGCGGGAAAACTTGACTGATTGCTATATTTCAACACACGTTCAGCTTATTATGTTATTACTAGCTCTCTCTTGTACGTGGAGCTGTTGCCCTATTGCACTGAGTCAATAAGAATACAACTATTGTAATATTTGATGCCGGTTGTATGACTGCAGACAGCTTACGTTGTGTCAGTCGTAGGCTACATCACCCAAATCATATATGTTGCAAGAAACTACAGCGTCTTCAAGTGTTTTTTGGACCAGTCATATCTAATAATAACGTTTGTTCACGCACGCGACAGGTCATACTAGTTTTCGGTGAAGCGTTGATACACTGACTGAGCCCAGAAAGTCATCGTCGCTATTCTTATCAGCATTCTTAGATGAACCACACGCATGCCTCTCAACATGCTATTTCCCGAAAGGTAAGAGCAAGCGCAGTAGACGTATAGACCTGTAAAAATTGACGTCAATGTTTGGCGACAGACTAAGGCTTCACTGTCCTGTGCATACCAGAGTACAATATGAAATTAAATAGGTCACGAGACACTGTGCGATATAATTTACGTTCAACTATTTATTATTGGTCAGAAGTATTCTACGCAGCAAGCCACGATATTATCGACCAGTAGCAGACATCTATCGAGCCTAACACCACGGAGTCTATGCTGCGGGCAGAAAATAACTCAAATTTCGCATGTCCATTCTAAATATAATTCACGTGTACGCCAAACGGGCGGCGGCAGGAGAATATCTCCGTTTGCATGAAAAGATTGACGTAGAATACAGAGCCCGGGCCCAACTGTTCGATGACTAGAGACCTGAAAAATTAGCGCTTTCATTTGGGCACAAGCTAGAATTACATCAACTGTATGTTTGCGTCACTTACACAATTGGTCTCTGACTTATCTGACGCCTCCTGTAAGGCTCTGAGCCAATAATACAAATGTAACTATAATACAGACCTATATCACTTCAACAGTAAGCAGCTAATGAACATCTGCTGTCTGCTTCAATTCTTAAATATTCCTGCAGGCTAGCCTACAGGTCAATGAACCCGCGAATTTTATCCAGTCTCTACTGATTACTGTTCAGACACAGATTATGCAGTAATACAGACGTGAAGTGAAGAGGCGGTTCATTTGATACAGACGAATTTCGCCACTTATTTACAATCCTAGGCTGTTGATACCAGACCTGTGTCGGTTTGGCTACATGTTACGGCAGGTTTCCTATTGACATGATTGCCGGCCAGCGGGGCAACCGCCTTACGCTGATTGGTGGTACGAGTCTCCGACATGTTGCTGGCCAGCGAAGCCAATTTACTGTCGTGTGAGACTGAGTTTACGTCCTAGCGGCTATTTCACTTATGTATTCCTTAATATTCTGATACCAGTTGACAAGTTCACCGCCTGCTTCCTTGGTAAACTGTAACAACCTACTTACCACGAACTCTAATCCGTGCACCAAGTACCATACATACACATCTGCAGCTCTACGTCATAGTAATTACTGCAGCACCACACGTCTGTGATTTGCGGGTAAAACGCCAAAGATGCTGTGCTGAGAGTTAAAAACATCCTATCACTGACCTTGAAGCAGAGCGGCAGATATGGATGCGAGGCATTGAAACAAATTGGTGCACAGTTCTTTTCACTAAAAATAAGTGGATCTAGACAATAGTTGTTATTAATCGCCTCATTTTGTCAGTACTTGTGTAAATAGTAGCTAAAGATATACAAATAGTCGCTGTTTCCACTTCCTTCGCAGTGATTATTTTTAGAGCTTAAGGCAGAAGTGAGCACGGCGAGGTACTAGGAGGCATGTAGCTGTGTGGTACAGCACAGTAGGTAGTCTGGCGCGGCGCTATGCGGGGGTCTGGGGAGATAACCCTGATATGGGCCCACTCACTTCCCGCTTCCTGCAGCCAGCGTTTGATGTGGCCCGTGCTATCTGTGCATAGCTGGCGAGATGCTTCCGTCCACCCCCTCCCCCACAACTACCCCCATTACTTTATATACTGTCCTACATCGCGCCCGAGCAGCGCCCACGCTGTGTAGTCCCTTACCATATAGTTCACCGACGAGTTTAACTTCTCTACTTAGCAGTGTTGACAAAACGTGTGCAACTGCACAAAACGTGTACAATAAATGCTTGTGAGGAGAGGCTTAGTCAGAGAGGGAGGAGATAGTGGTTATACCCCTCCCTTACCACTCGTAATTTTTGAAGGAAATTAGTGAAAAAAAATATACCTATTTTTACCATTGTAATATTCAATGTTTCGTTACGAAAACTGGAAAAATCCAAATTTTTTTGGGGACGACCCCAGGACCCCCTCCCCCTCCCTCTTTAAAGGGGTGGTCAGTGTTCACTTTATTACCAGTTTAATCCCTCCCCCTTTAAGAAAAAACATAAATCCTGTGTACGCCACTGCCTGTGTGGAATGTGTGTGAAATGCTCAATTCTGAGGATAAGAATTATTTTACATAGTATTTTATGCGTGTATGAGACTATTTACAAACTTCATTTGCCATGTTGCCAACGTGGCCAAGTATATAAAGCAAGTAGGTATATATTTTTCGTTGAGTTTTTCACGGTATGTGGAATTAAGTTGTGGTTTCTGTGGGTATTGGGATGGTTGGCCTGGCAGCACTGCTTCTTCGATTACATTTAATTAAGGGCGCGGTTCACCTAAGTTTTCAAAGTCTTTTTTTATTTATATATTTGTACCATATATATTTTTTCTTATTTTATACATAAATTGTGATTAAATCTTCCTCTTAGGGAATTTTTCTATATCTCAGTTTTTGCATAATGAGTCGTAAACGTCAAATTTTTGACTTTATGGTTTTAAGTACGCCACTAAAACCAACTGACATACCAAACTGAAAAAATTCACACTATATAACAATGTTGTAGGCAATGATTTGACATATATAAAAAAAAATATTTTCTGTATTTCTAAAAAAAAATTGTTATTTTTTAAATTTTCATTTAAAAATTTAGCATTTTTTATTAAATACAAAAGTATTTTATTTTTATACATGTCAAATCATAGCCTACAGCATTCTTAACTCTGTGAATTTTGTCGGTTTGGTATGTCAGTTGGTTTTATTGGCGTACTTAAAACCGTAAAGTGCAAATTTTGACGTTTACGACTCACTGCGGAAAAACTACGTAAGATACAAAAATTTCCTAAGAAGAAGATTTAATCACAATTTATGACTGAAATATGAAAAAAATCTGGTACAAATATACAAATAAGTAAAGACGTTGAAAACTGAGGTGAACCGAGCCCTTAAGGTTGTTCAAGTGGCGAAAAAACATAATAATTATATTTGAATCAAATAGTGTTAGTTTTGTACACATTACTTGAGAGTACGCATACTTCTAACGGAAAAAAAATTAGCTCATCTAGTTTTCCCGAAATGGCACTTCAAAGTCAAAATTTGCATATATTTACTTCATACAAAACTTGAAAACCAGTTAACATAATTAAATTGAAAAAATCACATCAAAACTACGTGTTACTGTCTATGGCTTGTAGCATATAAAACCCGTTACAAAAAATGTTTATGTTAAATAAAAAAATTTCAAAATTTGAAATTTTTTTTGGTATTGTTGGAAATTTATTTTAAACACAAAAATATTTTATAATGGGTTTGTATATGCTACAAGCCGTAGACGGTGACATGTATTTTTGATGAGATTTTTTCCATTTCATTATATTTACTGGTTTTCAAGTTTTGTATGAAGTAAAAATATGCAAATTTTGACTTTGAAGTGACATTACGGGAAAACTGGCTGAGCTAATTTTTTTTCGTTAGAGGTTAATGTACTCTTAAGTAATGTCTACAAAACTAACACTATTTTATACAAATATAAAATTATGAATTTTTCCCCACTTGAACGCCCTTAAGATGGTCGCCTGGGTGAACGTATTTTGCGCAGCGGGAGACTACAATGCAGACAGGGCAAGGACGGCACAGAACTCTCATCACGTTCTGACACTATCATTTTAAGACAAAATATTTCACATCAACTTGTGTTTAGCCGCCTATACATTTTACAATGCAATCATTTGGCTGTAACTTTATATATTCCCACCTAAAATTGCCGCTTGTAAAAAACTTTATAAATACATTCATTAACTTCCTGCATTAAAAAAGTCCTGAATTAGTATTTGAAACTTAACATGTGTTTTAACTGTGAAGAAAAACAAGAAGTTACCAGCATAACTGATAAGCCTGCATTCCTCAAAGTGGGTGCAAATTAACCCTGAAAATTAAACACGTTTACGTATTCTAGGAATATTAAATAAAAATATTGATTTAGACACACGAAATATACTAAATACAAGCCAGCTTACTAAGTTATATGCCAGTACCCAATTTAGTAAAATAGGAAAAAAACATTTCTGAGGTGCCTATCATAAAGATAAAAAATGGCCACCGCTTTCAAAATATTACAGAAGGATGAACGAGATACACGCAAAAGTCAAGTCAGTTTTCTTTGTAGTATGAGTACAAATATACTATAGCGTACAAAGTTTGATGAAATTCGGACCACTGGTTCAAATTTTAGGGACACACACACACACATGGTCACATAAAGGTAATCTCATCAGCCTACTTTTTCATTCGGAAAGTAGGCTAAAACCTACTTACTGGCCGTTTGCATGTTTTATAGAATTCATCGATGTACGCATTGAAGTTTAAAGTCTACAGTAAAACGGATTTTTATAACCAACACACTCACGTGGTTTCAAAACTACAATCTGAATCATATCTTCCAAGCATCTGAAAAGTATCGTATGAACGACAGCAGATTCCCGATTCCACCAACCACTTCACTTTTCGTCACACTTCATACGAGGATCTCATTTCAAATATTGATAATAACGCAACCGCCACAAGATCGAATCAACTGCGCGTCGATTCTGAAAGATCTGTTAATTAAATTGAGAGGTTCCAAAACATGTTACCTATGCGTACGGCTAGGAATATTTCGCAAGTTCAACTATCAACATGCTAGAATCCATTATCATGTGTATACCGAAACCCTATCATTTGTCCATTACCTGCTACTCAAAACAATGAACGAATGGACGGGGCTTGAGTATGAATATGACATTGGATTCTAGAATGCAGGTTATTGAACTCGCGAATTTTTCCTAGCCCTACTTATGTGTGTCGAATCTTCAGAATGGTGCAAGCACAGTTCGTGCTTTCTTTTAACAGATATAAAGACATTATGGACAAGTTAGGTCTATTCGTGTACAAAAGAATACGCGCGACCTTCTACAACACTGCCTACGCGGGGGCCGCAGTTGGCGCAGTTGCTAGAGCACTCGTCTCCTACCACGGCGATCCGAGTTCGATTTCGGTGGGGTCGTCTTCGGACTTACGTATGTGGGAGTCATGCCGCACGATTCTGCTGGTCGTCGGGTTTTCTCAGGATCTCCCGTTTCCCCCGTTCCATTATTCTGGCGGCAAAGACCTTGTTGTTAAATGCTGACCAAAATATATTCACTGTTAACGCGCCAAGAGAGAGGTACCTAATGTTTTTCTTCCCCTCTCGATAGTTACCAGTTAAAAAGTAGCGAAGGTAATAATTGTTTAAACATTTACTACTATAATGGTTACGAAGATAATATATATGCCCACACCAAACGTACGTCCGCACCCAACGCACGTCCGCACGCAACGCCCGTCCGCACCCAACGGTCATCCAAAACTGTCATCCAAAACCAACTGTCATCCAAAACCAACTGTCATCCAAAACCAACGGACATCCAAAACCAACGGACATCCAAAACCAACGGACATCCAAAACCAACGGA
>PNEQ01091330.1:12285-42058 GCA_003012365.1 Medauroidea extradentata | reverse complement strand
TCAAATGGGGTTGCTTCACTGGGGTGGGACTGGCTGCGGGGGGGAGGGGACCGAAAAGCAGTCCCGAGGGTCCTCTCCTCTGCCGTGAGCTCGACTCCATTCCCGGTGACAGTGCGCTCCCTTTGTCCAATGTTTTCCTTGTTTTCTTTCTATGTTGTTGTTGTCTTAATTATCTTTTGTTAATTTTTATTTTTTATGTGTTGTATGTTGTTTTATGTGGTTTTTATGTTGTTTTTATGTTGTTTTTTATGTATTTGTGTTCCCCTGACTGTTGTTTGTTTATGGGGTTAAATTTCAAGGCCTTCGGGCTGTTTTTGCCCTCTGTAAATTTGTTGTAAATAAATAAATAAAAATAAATAAAATAAAACCAGCTTAAGGGTGTTACGTTTAGACTTTGTAGTAGCCAGGTGATGGGTCTGACACGTCCACCTGTTTGTCCGTAGGTTTCACATCATGAAAACGTGGATACTTATTGAGCAGTACAGCCAACTTCAGAATCCATAACTGCAAACTGAGTTGTGCTAATGACATTTTTGGGCTCGCTGTGCATGCAATATGCTCAAATTATTCCCATGGTTACGCCTTCTCGGGTGACTTCCATTTTAACACATTGTCCATTTCCTTGAATTGTTTTTATTACTGGTGATGCGTCTTATCTGTAAGCGTGTTACTTCCATACTCACATTGATAATTGTGTTGCACTGTAAAAATGGATTTCATTTTAACTAACCTAATCACAGATTGTGCCTTCTACTGTGGCATAACCATCTCTCAACTGAAGCGAGACGTTAAGCAAGGTCAGGGTGTGCAAGCACGCCACTCTCTGATGCAGACATTGCGCTACACTCTAAGTAAAACTTGAAACTGTCAGCTTACACTCCATGTGATAGATCTCATCTATCTCACTTGCTACATTTACTATTGACGTTTTAAACCCCAGAGATATTTTATAAACATCCTGTACCAACAATATAAATGTAATAAAATATTCATTCCTGGTTGTTTTATTTTGCCTGTGGAACTATATTCAGTTATTTGCTGTCAACCACAATAGGAATAATTTGTTATATCCTCTCTCCTTTAATGTAATGTGGTAATCTATTACTATTGATTCAAAACACCGGCAGTTTGTGTCCATCAATACTTCGTAACCCCGAACTTGTTCCGTCAGTCCCACGAGAGACGGTATGCTATACTGAGTATCGTTTTAAAGCTTTAAACCATGACCTCCCGCGAATATCGGACTATTAATGGCAGTTGCGGCCAGAATCAGTTTCATATGCGGCTTCCCGCTGACCCGCGAGACTAGTCCACTCTTCGTGAATGTTGCAGCAGAAATCTCTTTTCTACGCGGCTTCCCACAAACGTCCGCGGCAGTTCCACGCGGCGCATGTCCACCCTTTGTGGAGGTTGCTGGCAGAGTCCTTTTTATACGCGGCTTACTACAATTGTCCGCGGTGACTCCGCAAGATGTGTCCACCCTTCGCAGAGGTTGCCGCAGGAGTCCCCCTTAACTTTCCCTTCGTGCCTACATAGCGAAATTCTCCTAGGACCGTCCCCATATTAACTTTCAGCCAATAGCGTCTCTCGTGGGTAGTGACGACAACAAACTCTGCCATTCCTCCGTATCAGTTTATTGCTTCTTTTTTTAAATTCACAGTCTTTAACATTAATATCCCTTTGAACTTATTTACAAAATATTATAAAATTCTGATTAATAATTTTAAAGGTAATAATAAATTGCACAGCAGGGGGGTGGGCGTAGCCACGCCTTTCGGTGCCCTAATTTTCAAGATCCAAGCCGCACATCCGTCTTCGGCTCAAGGCTGTTCACTCGCTTTCACCCCATGTTTTCCCAACTTTCCCTCCCCTGCTGTGTTAAGCGTCAATCTGCCGTGACACAATGCCACAATCTTCTGGTCATATTGCTCCTCTCGCCAGTACTCAAAACTAAATTACACATTAAACTACATGAAACAAAGTTTTGCAATTGAGTCACGTAAAACATACAATTCTAATCATAATGAAATTTCAACTGACTTTCTACGACTATCCTAACCTAAATTATAGTATTTACAATATATATATTATTTATTTACATTTAAAGGCTATGGGCCGGTTACAAATTGCATTAATTTTTTCCAAGGTTAATTTAAAACGGGGCATCCACTTTTTGCTGAGCCACTTATAATACAGCAGTAGCTTATATTTAGTGGGTTGAATAAAGTTTTTTTGTAACAATTTAATGGCGTTTTCATGTTATCTTTGACAGGATTGTTGAAAAAAGATATATCTCAGTTTATTAGAAAGTTAAAGTGAACTCTGTGGACTGCATGGATAAAAAATGTGTAGACCATACACAGTCCATGGTATCTTGTAAGGTGAATGTTTAGGCTTAAGAGCATTTATGATTGGATGGATTGTTGTTTCAAGATTGATTTACTTGTAATGCTGAAGATAGTTTCTCATGACTTCAGCCTGCATGTACTTCTTTGGGAAGAGAGAACTGAGTAGACAAAAAATTAGTTTTATGCAGAAGTAACACTATGTGGATGGTATTCTTGGGTGTTTGCTAGTGCTGTAATTTGTATACATTAAAATGGTGTGTACGTCAACATATGAAATGTAAAAATTTTTTATGGGTGTACTATTTTGCTAGCTGTTTAGAATTGTGTGTACATCTACAACAGGTGTTCATATTATAGTTTTTACATGCCTTTCAAATTGTATCATCCATAATGAAATTAAAACTTTTTTTTCTCACAATACAGTTTCTGACTTCTGAAACTAACTCAATTTCACATAAATTTAGCTTTGACTATGTTTTGTCTTTTACTTAAGCAGAATTATTTATTATCATGTTTGAACACACTTAATAGAAAAATGTATGTGGGTATTTAAATTAATTTAGTTTCAGTCCTGTTTTTATTGGATGTGTTAACATATATTTTCAGACTTTGTGTTACTAAGTAGTTTGTATCATTAATTTTCTCTACGAAACTCGCTGACAGTATTTCACTCAGTTTTTTTGCTTACGTTGTGTGTTCTTCCATTGTACATTACTACCTCAAGTGGTGACATTCTTAGAATCTATTCACTTGTTTCTATACCTTTTTCTTTCAAATATAATATACTGTACATACCTGTCTTTAGGTTTTTTTCTCCACAGTTGTTTTTTTTCCTCTCTCTATACTAGAAGAGAGTGTTTCTTTAAACTGTCCTTTGTATAAAGATAGGTTGAACAGACACTAATCTAACTATAAAATATTTTAAATAAAAAAATATTTTAATGTTAGCTTATACTGAAAATGGACTAAAAGTAGTATAAAATCATTTCTCCTGTGGAAATGTGGGTACATAAAATAGATAATAATATAACACACTAAATTAACCTTTGTTAGGCTACATGTGAGCTACACATCAACAGCCTACCTGATATTCAATCATTTGGGTGAAATTATGTAAATTTGTTTTATGTTAATGCTAGATGTTATTTAATCATTTGAAATATTGGGGTGCTCTTTGTTTCAAAATGATGCTAATGTATCATGTACCAAAAATTCTGCACAAGATTTCTCCCGTATACAATAGGTTAATTTCCAGGGGAATAATTTAGTTTATTAACCATTAATTATGCAGACAGTTCTAAAGCAAATATGACTACTGTGAAATCAAATATAGTACAAAGTTACATTTTGGGATTATTTCAAAAATTAGTGTTGTGCAATCTCTTTCTTCGCTGGTCTGTAGATATATATTTTTTAATTAACAAATATAGTATTGCTGACCACAACATAATATATACCTGAAAATTTACTAGTATTACATGTGGCTAAAGCTGCGTGCATGTGTATATACACAGATTAGTACATTTTAATAACATGTTGTTGGAATGAATTGGCTACGGAAAATAAAACTGTATTATTTCGTTAAATGTGCAAGTTTTATACTTGATATAGAGTACTTTCCTGAGATTGAAATACTCATCTCCTTGAGCAGGGCTCTAGCTGGAGATCTTGACAATAACATTTGTGAAATAACAGGCAGACGAACTTAATAATATAAGAACGTATTCAGTGTACAAATAACATTGATGGAAAAGAGCAAGTATAAGCTATAGTTTTGGATTACACATATGTATCACAGAAATGTTCGCAACAGAGTAGTCAGAGCATGCTAATGGCTAACAGCACAGAGGAACAGTAGCATTAAACACTTACGCCTTCAGAAACATTGATTCCTTACATACGTGTACAAAACACTAATCATAACTTTTGTTCAAACAAGGGGTAGGTACATGTTTAAACTTGTGCAGGATCTGAATAGACATAACTGAAATAAATTGAGATCTACATAAAGATATTGAAATTTTTAATTGTTGAATCAGTGAGATAAAGTAAATGCACACAAATATGCTCTCCTATTAGCCTGCGTATGTTAGAGAAGATCATTATGCATGGCTAGTTTATTAAGGATATCTAACTTGACTTCTTTTTTAAATTTATTAAGCTCCTGAATATTCTCTGTCACCCAGCTTAGGGAATTGTAAAGTTTGAAGCCTTCAAAAGATATAGACCTTCTTCCATATTCTGTTCTCACGGTCTGAAGGTAGAGTTTGTTCTTATTCCTTGTGTGTACTTCATGTGCAGTTAGATGTTTTGGAACAGTATATAGTTCAGCAAATTCACGTAGATGTGATATCAAATTGAGTTTGTAGAGTAGTCTAATTTGTGTAGATGTCAACACTATGATAGTCTTGAGGGAGATTGTATACTATTTTTAGGGCTTTGTTTTGAGCTATTTGTAGTTGTGAGAGAGTATTGTTAAATGCTGCACCCCATATAAAGCATGGATAGTTCAAATGTGAGTGAATCAGAACGTCATATATTAGTTTCTTGGTTTGCATTGGTAACATATACATCTGGTATAGAGCACATATGACAGGCACTATTTTCCTGAGAATGCTATCAATATGTTCTTTCCATTTCAGGTGTCTGTCTATAATCAAACCTGGATATTTCATGGTAGTGACACTTTGTATAATAGTATTGTTTACTGCAAGTGTATGAGTGAAGGTTTTCGTAAATTTTGGTGATTGGAAAATACTAAAGTTGGTTTTATCAGTGTTTACTCGAAAATAATTAGAAATGAGTATTAAATCTTGTTGCAAATGTAGTGCTATATCTTCAATATTGTTACTGGATTTGTAGAAGATGGCAGTATCATCGGCATATGGGGTTATAGTTTCATGTGTTTGTAGTTTCGATGTGTCATTTACGTACACTAGGAACGTCAAAGTTCCTATCACGCTGCCTTGGCGAACGCCCGTAGTTATGAGTTGTTTTTCACTGACGGCTTCAAAGGTTACTACGTATAAAGTAGGGGATATTGCATCTCGGTGGTCGATAATAGCCTCCAATCATTACTTTGCTGAAACGTGATGGTGTATGTCTGGTATAATTAATTCTATCCAGATAGAAAAGAAGTCTATGTTGTTAGTGTTTATGATATTTTCTTTTAAGTGGCTTTTGACGTATATTGCTAAACCGCCCCCATTGCAGTCATCCCTAGACAAAATAGCCGTTGTAGCCAGATAGTTGGTAATAGGTTGTTTCATTACTTTTCAACCAGGTTTCACGTAATACAACAACAGATGGTTCTATACACATACCCTGTAGTTCTTTTAAGTCGTTGAATTTGTTTCTTATGCTTCTCACATTTATACATAGCATTACTAAATTATCTTGGTTATCAGTTAGTTGGCATTCACTGACAGAATCAGACTGAAAATTGCAAAGGTTCCCATTAAACATAATTTAAAATATGAGTAAACAGCTCCAAAATAATGACAAACTACACTACTTGTTACAGGAATTGTTTAGTTTCCAGGTGTCTTTGATGATTTTTGGCCTACCTCCTGCTTGAGCCTGTATGTAGATTTTTCCTCTCGCCGTCCATGCACCCACAAGTTTGCCAGACCTGTTTAGTTCTCTTGCCTTTCCCAAGAGTGACTTGTTGTGCGCAGTCAGGTGGTCGTTTAAGAAGACCTGGCGGTTTTCCCCACCAAAGCCGAGCTCCTTGGTGTCGATAGTAACCCTTGGTCTTGCGTAGCTGTACTATCCTCTTCTTTGTGTGCTGCCTCACGAACTTGGTGAATATAGCAGGTGGTGTAGCTGGATTTTTTGACGCCTTCAACCTGTGGCAGGCATCAACTTCATTTTCATCCAGCTTGTAGCCTATCGGGTTGCATATCTTCTTGACAGTTTCCAGGCAGTCTTCATTTGGTATCACTGGTATCCCTGATATTTCAAGTTATAGTTTTTACTATACTGTTCTAGTTCATTTACTGTGTCCTGCAGATAGTAAATCTCATCTTTTTGCATTTTGCACTGCTCACTAAGAATTTGTTTTTACCATTGAGTCGCTTGACTTTGGTCAGTAATTCTTCAATTTGTTTAGAGAGCAAGTCAGTAATCACTCCCCACTCAGGTTTCTTCTGCAGGGTGCTTATACTAGCTTGTAATTCTTTCACCAGCTCCGTGAGATTGCTAGCAGTTCCTGCACTCTCCTCTAACCTTACTTTACAATTGTTGCACCTGTAGATCACCCGACTCTTACGAAGTTTGTCATAACTTTTCTTACTTATTTTTGCACATATACTCTATGTGTCCACCGGTAACAATTATCCTCACAAAAAAATCCCGTTTTTTTCTTTACTTACAATGCTTTTGCACGCCGAACACGAGTCATGTATGTCCTTGTCCGCCATATTTATTTTCTGTGCTGTAATACAAATATTTTTTTAACTGTGTTCCATCTTATAGCTCAGTTTATTAACTAGCATGTTAATGGATTTCATGAGCACTTGTAAAGCATTTATTAGGTACATCATTTAGCAATATTAATAATATAATTAGAAACTGTATCAAAGATAATCTAGGCAGTTAAAGAAATAAGTATTGCCATGATGTAATGATCCATAAATGAAAATCTATGATAGATTACCTCTTCTGTGTATGTGACTCTACACACTATAACTTAATCACAGTTAATGGTAGTACTTTGTAATTTCTGTAAGGATTCAACTTTCGTGTTGTAGGATCTCAGTATATGCAACATTTTTATACATCCCATTGTTTTTTGGTTGGTATATTAAATAACTCCATTAAAATCCACTGCCTTTCATAAATATTAAAAATTAAAAAAAAACAATACTGTTTGCAGTATATATTATTTAAAATATTTTTAATTTTCTATTTATTGGTATTTGACTAACCTTAAGTTATACGTACTTCAGGTCAGAAGATAATTTTGGTATACATGGTCAGCTGTGTGTCATATTTGTACTAAACAGAATTAAACCATTTAACCCACTTCACGTGATATCAACTACAGAAAACCATTATAAATAACATTTTAATGAATATAATTATAACTGTATACGAAAAACTTGTTGATGTCAAGCTTTTTTAAATCAAAATGAAACGTGAAGTTAAACCACATGATCGCCTGGGCCAATTATATTTCGGAGGAGTTGTTTTCCATATCTATAGATCAGGCAGTTGTGTTAAATTATGGATCTACAAGATATAGTTTGTCCACATTCTACCTTACCTTCAATGTTTTGCTATGTTGAAATATTTTTCTGGTTATAAGCAATCTCTGTTGCTTCTTTGCAATTATTTTACATTTTCTATAAATGTTTTGGCTATTCAGAATTATATTGAAATCGTATTACATTGTTTTTTACCATATCATTCAAGCACGGGTATCGGTACAACAAAACGTCCACTACAAGTGGAAAATAATAAAACATAAAAATGTCAGTTACGATTTACTAAAGCATAAGCTTTGCTTACGTAATGTGAATTTAATGCTGTTGTTTTTTATTTCATGGTAAACAGCAGATTCTTTCTACAGCAAAATGTGTAGTGCTACAAATTCCAAGTACAGTCCGAATAGCTGCCAGAAAGAATTCTTCCTTCCTCCACCTCCAAATTCTAAAAACCCTTGCACAACCTCCCCTGTTAGCCTACCGGTGAGATTTCGTTACCAACAACCCAATGTTAAACTGTTAAATCTCTGTTCAAAATTTTAAGATCACAACCACATTTTTTGCATGTTTATGTCAAGTTGTTTTGTGGCAGTAATTTTCAAAGCACTTTATAATTTTTATTATACAATATCTATTTTAATACCACATGTTTAGTTAGCATTGTACTAATTAAAATATGGTAAATACTTTTAATTTGATACCACGTTTCAGGTTGTGATATAATTAGTTTAGATGGAAAAATGAACAGGAATTAGCACTAGTGTTAATGGGGTTAAGGGGCCCGCCTCCCTGGCTGTTGAACTGTGATGCAGTGGATTAGAAATATCAGTTTATTTGGACAACTGTTATTAATTTTTTGATGTACCTGCCGACGAAAAGAAAACACATTCCAATGAAGTATTAAAAGTACTTTGAAAATGTAATGTGCATTGGAAACACTATTTCTGAGCCTTACAACACCGCTAAATACAGCCTTTTTGCAAAGCTATATCACAAAATCTACATCTCAGATTGGTACAAAATAACTTATGGACCTTATAGTAGTGACTGTGGTACATACTTTCCAGCAATAAAATGATGGGGTGACTAATTAAAGTCATATACATAGTTCCAGTGATACAATGGAAACACTGTGTACCAGTTTACCACCTTACACATAGGGGCAACGTGACTCAGGTATGCATGTCTGGTTGCTCTTATTGCTGCCTCATGCCTGAGCCTCCCATGCGCAAAACATCTCCAGGGAGTGTGGGCTTCTTAATGTGGGTTGCTTGCTTACTTGTGCAGGTGTGAAGATGTACCTACAGCAAGATGTTTTCTTTAAAAAACAATGTTTTTGCATATATGCATGTGTCAGTAAATTACTGACTGGGAACATAGTTTCTTTCCAGGAAAGGTAAAAATTTATTATCTGTAGATGCTAGTTTTTACTTTAATCGTGTCTTATGTCATTAGAGGGGAAAAAATTGTGAAAATGGCATTTTTAGGGCATTTGTTCCGAGTCTCATGAAGGCAAAAGAGAAAAATACATTTTGCCTTTTGTATTTCAATCCTTTGGCTTTTGACACATTCAAGTATATCACACCCCAACCTGATATAATCTGTGTGCTATTGGACTACAGTGACCACAATCAGCTGCGTGCTCATAGGCTGACTCTTAACTCTCTCACTACTTGTCTCATTGCCTCTAGGCATAAGGCATAGGTACAAGTAGATTCAACAGTTAGCTAGTTTAAAATTACATGTAAATCCGTATGCTGACTTAAGCTATAGCTCTGGAGTAGGCAGTGTCCTTAAAATCTCATTGGAAATTGTGACAGCAAAGCACTACATGACAGTTGAGTGGTTTTTGCATAAAGGTGATATTGCATTATGTTTGCTGGTCAGTAGCGCTCTTAGTGCTCCATTGATTTTGTGCTTCACGCCTACAAATGTAGCTAATCTAGGGAGCGACTGTAATGATTCCATGTGGAATAACTCTTGAACATAAAACAAGTGCTTTGATATGTCAGGGATGGGGAAGGACCTAACCATTAGAGTGGGCCAGAAAAAAAAATTGTTCAATACTATCTAATTTTAATAGTGGAAAAGTTGCACTTTTGTATATGGTCTGAATTTGAGAAAAATAATAAATAAACTTATATTTCTTGTTTTCAGTTCACACATAGGGCCCAAAGTGTATGAAAATTCATAAAAACATAATTTTTATTCTTAGTTTTTAAAAATAATATGACCATGCATAAGATGAGCTAATAGATAATGAGAACAATTGGGCAGAGATTCTTGCCCTTCATTTTCAGTTTGTGCGTAAAGAAAATTTTTACTTCAATTGTGAATTACACCATTTTTACAACCAGTGTTTGGTACTGTACTATCACAACCAATCGCTTCTATTTGGTTTTTATAAAATATGTGCATCGTCTAAATACTTAAGCATGCACTGTGCTATTGCACTTGGTTACTATTTACTTTTGTCACAAGGTCAAAAGGTTTTGCTCTAGGCTCATAAATCAAACTAACGTGCTCCTCCTTCTGAACTCTGCTTTACATTTTGGCTCCAATTTGTTCTTAAAAAATATTATTATCGTTTCATCCATTAGTTGAACGTTGTGTAAAGCATCTTTGGCAATTGGTTTTCCTAATCTTGTTTTTGTCTCTTAATACATTGTGACAAATTTTTTCATTAATTAGTCCAAGATCTTTCAAAACAATAGAAGCAATAGCAGCTCTGGTTTGATCAGAAATTCCAAATCTGTCACTCACTAAGCAGTTTTATGATAATTTTAGGTGCAGCTGAAACTGAGGAAAACTTGTCAGTTTCATTCTTTCCTTCCCAGGAAGAATTGTTTGTATCTTCAGCTTCACATTTTCAAAATCAGACAAAATATTTTCTCTTGAAAGTTATAGTTTTTGGGTTTATTGCCTTTTTATAAAGTTCCTTGTTCCATTTTTATCCATCCAAGTAGTACGTTGGTCATACACAAAAATCCTTACAGAAAGTATTTTTTGTTTTTTACAGTTGAATTCCATAACTACAGAACAGAGCAGCCGCAGGCACTTGGCTTTTTTCCACTCCTGTACAAAAGTGGCATATAACCCTTACTTACTGTAATGTCAACAGTTTTGATTGACCATTAACTACAAAATATTCAATTTATTTCTTAAAACCATTTCCATATTGGTTTCGCTGGTATAATTTCCTTAAGTTGTATTCATGATTATATGATTTTTTTTTATCGTCTGTACAACCCGAGTATTAGTCGCCGTTAGAATAGAGGCTTTAAAATTCAATTGTTCGACTTTTGTAGCAACACAATCGAATATTGTTGGAAATGCAATTTTTCTGTTAGTCTGATGAAAATTATAAACTATACCCTTCTTCAAAGCAACACAACAGTACGTCTTCATGTGTCAGTAGTTTTGTTGCACTGAGTTATTTCACCATACTGAACAAAAGACAGTAACGCGATTGTCTTGTAAGGAACATATTTTTCGGAGTGGTTTTTTCAATTAAGTAAACTACAGTACACCCGCATAAAGAAGTCACGTAACTAAGCTACACTTGCCATGCCATTGTATGCGCTCCTCCCAACAATTAAGCTATGGATTCACTTACTAGCCCACACAATAAGCAAAGCAGAAATTATTGCTGTGCCAGCACTGAGGCCTGCTTCATATCTACGAACTTGGATGAGCAAAGTGCAGGCACCCTTGCTGTGACAGCTTGGCTATATGTCATGCTCACTCAAGAAATCTACAGCATAGTCCAAATAATAAAGTGAATTTTTTACTTTTTAGGTTTATATAAAAATGTTTCATAACAGTTATGCATTGTTTTGTCACAATTATATTAATGTAGTAAAACTGTTAAAAGATTGAAAACATTATGTTTATACACTAACTGAAAATGCAGTGCAAAAACCTGATTCATGTTTTTCTCTTTATTAAGTATTGACACTCATAGACGTAATATTTTAAAAATGTAAAAAAAATAATTAAAGTTATCTTGTGTATACAGTGAAGTGTCCTGACATACTCACTCACACATCAATGCACAGCCCAAACCGCTGGACTAGAACCATGAAATTTTGAGGGAAGTTTCCCCTTGGCCCGTAGGCACCCACTAAAAATGATTTAAATTTGAAATTCAATTATTAAGGGGGTGAAAAGGGGTGAAATGTGTTTTCAAAGAAACCCTGATATCTCATTAAGCGGGAAAGCTATTATAATTTTTTTAACTTCATAGTATTGCCCAAAGAAATGCATATTTGTGAATTTTTCGATTTTGCAAAATTCGAAAATTAAGGAGGTGATAAGCTGTAAAATGTGTTTCTCATTAATCCATGATTTCTCCTAAACCATTTCAGATAGTGAGGTAATTTTTTCTTTAAAATGATGCTTAAGTAAATATCTAAAAAGTAATTTTAGAATTTTTCAAAATTTGTCCTTGGAAAGCTGTTAAAAAATAAAATGTGTTTTCAAACAATCATCTGTACCGCTTATACTAGTTGAGATATCGAGATGATTTTTTGATAAGAATGAAGCTTATGTAAATATCTACAAATCAAAATCAGGATTTTATGAAATTCGAAAATTAAGTATGTGAAAAGCAGTAAAATGTTACAGTCTCCCGAAAAAAGAGAATGATCACGGAGAAATAATTCAAGAGTTGTTTCTTTTTGCCAACCTACTCATAAATAAAACCTCTTTGGACTGTAGCGTGTACATACAAAAGAATTATCACGGCTTGCCTTTAAGCATTCACTCAGGTATTGTATAAAGTTTGTCGTGTGGGAGGGCTTGGGTTACGGGTTTGTATCCCGTGCAAGACTTTACAATGGGAGTTACTATGACATCATACGAGCATAATGTGCGTGGTCTTTACACTGAGCTAAGACCATTTATAGTTCACTGTTATTGAGTATGCTAGCTGTTAAATGACTTTATCACATTTACTATCCAGAGTTACAGTTTACATTACATAAATTCGCGCGGGCAAAGTCACAGCTGGCCAGCTATTTTATAGAGAAGGTAGTTGCTCTTTTCTATAGTACATGCGGGCGAAGCCGCAAAGGGACAGATAGTATATTACATACACTTTCACACATTTATTTATTTATTATCAAATTCCTTAAACTTTCGGTGTAAACAAAAATTATTTTTAATAATATTTTCCCCTCTATCTTTTAACAAACCAAGCATTGCAGCATTGTGTGGCTATTGGACAATCATAAACCTAATTTTAAAAAAAGTCTTTTTTATACACTTTGTCAATCTTTAGGATTTATGCACAAACTGAAAATGAAGGACAAAAATCATGAATTTTTTCCATTTTTTCTCATCTGTTAGCTAACCTTAAGCATTTCCATGCATTTAGACACCTGTAGACTTAATATGTAAGTTTTTCTTAAACTGTAGTACCTATGCGTGAACAGAAGAGTGCAAATATAATTTTATTTATTATTTTCCTCAAATTCAGTTTACAGTGCAACTTTTCCGTACTATCAGAATTAATAAGTCATTAACTGGTTTTTTCTAGCTGACCCTATTAACAATGACCAAAGACCCTGGAATTGTTTTGAAAAGTAGTGGACAACTAAAATCGAAGGAGTTGCTTAGAGAGTTGAACATTGTTACTGTAAGTACAGTGTGTCACTAATAACTACATCATCTCATTTGAAAATTCACAAGAGATTCTTTAGTTGAAATACAGATATCTGATGACCCTGCTTGTACATAAATAATTGTAGGCAGTCTTTATGTTCACTAATTACATTTAAATTTAATTTATTCCATAAATTGTTTAAGTAATTTTTGTTCCCAAGAGTTTCTACTTTTGTGTACAAGTTTGGGTGCAAGATCAGTGTTGTTTGTATTAACCTAATAAATATTTTGGGATTGGGAATTTTTTTTTCGCTCACACTGCAGAACACCTTGAAATATCAAACTTCTGTAATTTTGATCATTTCAGATGTGCTCATGTCAGAGTGAAGATTTGAATCCTAAGATTGTAATGACCAGATGACTGACACACAGCCTGTGCAGAAAAATTCACGGCCACAAAGGCGGAATTGTGTTCCAATAAGCGGAGGTGAGAAGTGGTTCTTGTTTATTAGTTGCACAGAAATTGAGACTAACAAACCCATAAAACCACAACATTATCATTGTTGGCTGTTAGGTTTGGAAGTAGCTGTAAAACAAATATTTACAGTAGTGTATTGTGTAAACACAGTTTGTTAGATTTTTGAATTCTTGGTAACTTTACTG
Source organism: Medauroidea extradentata (assembly GCA_003012365.1). Classification (NCBI taxonomy): domain Eukaryota; kingdom Metazoa; phylum Arthropoda; class Insecta; order Phasmatodea; family Phasmatidae; genus Medauroidea; species Medauroidea extradentata. The sequence goes on along the minus strand of PNEQ01091330.1, from coordinate 28,236 downwards.
TAGGCAAATGTAGTTATTATTTAATAAAATATTTACTGTAGTTCATTGGATGTAGTAACTTTTTCTTTTCAATACATTGTGCAGGAATTAAGATAATGTATCACTTTAGGGTGCAATTTTTTGATTGGCTGACTGCCACTGACTGGATGGATTTCAAGAATTTTCAGAACCTGTCCAGTTCACAAGTATTAGATGAAAACAGAAGTCATCAATTTTCTTCCAATAAATCCTATGGCCACCATGGAGACGTTTTTGTGACATACTACCGTCCAACTTTATTTGACCAATTTTATTTGCAGCGATTAAATTAAATAAGTGATAATGAGACAGGGTGTTAATACAGGAGTTGGAAGATTAAATTTAAAATTGTAGTTAGAAAGCATAAATAATTTTTTATTTTATGCTTATTGTAGAGTGAATCCATGCTGAATGACTCTGCAGTGTGAAAAGTAAAATTAGATTTTGGAACAGAAAACCATGTGTCTGAAAAGGAAATTTGTCTGCATAGAAATTGAAAACTGAAAATATAGCCATCTAGCCGAACCTTTATTATATTGAGTGCTTATCGTGGTTTAAAGAAGAACCTTTCTGTAGTGCACACATGTGAACTGACGATAACTCAGTGTAAATGGAGGATAGGCTGTCTAAGGTACAAATTATCCGTGGTACTGAGAGGACGACAGTGACAGAGAGGCCATCGGTCATTGGACTTAAGAAATGGTAGAAGTCTGACCAGCACCATTTGTACAAGAATGAGGTGTGTTTATAGGAAAAATATAGTGTTTACCACATTTAAAGCTGATCCTTTTTTTACCAGCTTGAATACTTCAAAATTGCTTCTCAGCATTGTCTCAGGATGGTTATATGCTACAAATAAAGCAGACAGTTTATATCCAGTGGTGGTTTGTGGGAAAGTCAGTGAAGCTGCGGAGCATTTGAATTAAGATTCACTAACCTCCCCCTCCTCCCCTTCTTCCTCCTCCTTCTCTCTTTTCCAAAGTGGTGTATCGGGGGCCCCGGGGAGTATTTGGATTTTGGATGCAAAAGCAGTTTTTGTATCTGATCATAAAATATTACCGCTGGTATAAATTTGAATATTTTTATGATAAAATTTGTTTGATAGAAGAATTTTAACAAAAATACCTTTATCAAGCCCAAGACTAGTCCGTTCAAAAGCAGAACTATTTTATAACAAGGGGAATCTTAACTTGACTGACAATCCACAATAATGTAATATATTATTCCCATTAAGTAAATAAATATTGTGTAGGAAGGGTATACAAAGGCAGAGAGTATCGTACCCAAGTGCAAGCTTATGGCTGGGTGCCCGTTGGTTTCTGTGTGGCCTCTAAGATGACATGGAATGAGGCCCTGGGACAGGGAAGCGATGGAATGAGGAATGCTGGAAAAATGGGAGAACCCAATAAAACCTACCGGCCAACGATAATGTCACCACGTTTCTCACGTGTGAAGGGTTGGGGACTGGCTCACCAGGATTCGAAACTGAATCACCTAGGTGGGAGCCGAGTGGTCTGATCATTAGGGTGCCATGGCCCCCATCCATTAAGTTACTGTAGTTTTTAAAACTGTTATGAGCTCATTTATCACCAGTTAATGATTTTCATACACCAAACATTTAATACTTAAAACGTGTATAAAACATGAGAATTTATTTATTAAAGCCAAAATTAAATTATATGAGACTGTTTTAAAAACTCATCCATAATTTCTGATAAACTGGAAAGAAAATTTATTTGTTAGTATCGCCTAAACACGTTCTAGGCCTAGTCGTAATAAAGCTGTTGAAACAAAATCCAAACACCTGATTTACACACAAATATCTGTCTCATGTTAAAGATATTTTGCATGCCGATGAAAACAATAGTCAACATTGATTGAAATTACCTATGATATAATTAAAATTAGCAGTTCACTCATGTACTGTTAATAAGTCAGGCGGATACATCTTTCTTTCAGCACATTAAATTTAAACTGATCATCGTCCTTCCACACCGCTTCTCTAATGGTGGAAATTATATTGTTTAGTAATCAAAAGAAGGTTGATTGAAAAATAAATCACTGTATGCGGTGCGAACACATACAATTGTGGTCAAATTGGCCAGTTTACTGGGTGGCTAGAATGCATGGTTTCATGTTATTTGACTGAGATAGTAAAAATACGGACCCCTGGGCCTTTTACGGCAAGGATCCTGTCTTGACTCAGAACAGTCACAGCCGCCTCTGTGCTTCAACACCAAGGGAACCACTTACAGTTTAGAACCGCAGTTTCAGTCAAAACTGTCTATATCACCCTATTTTCACTGCCAAGTCCTGTGCTACAAGTTTAAGCTAAAAATGTGTCAATGGTGATGTCAACTGCGTATTCGTGAGGTCCTCATCCCTCTGTGAAAAACCAATGTAACAATCAATCTTTCTGTTTCAAAAGTTATGAAAGACTGTGAAGAAAAAAATAGTCACACAGAAAATTGTTAACGTAAACAAATAACTTTGAGTAACTTAAGGTGAAGCAGTGTGTCAAATGTGTCCATTACAAGCTGCCTCTGTTATCTAATTATACAGTATAATGTTATACGCCAATTAATAATGTCCCAGTTAAAAAAAAAAAACTTAAGCTTTCAATTTGCATCAACTCCTCTTGTCCTTACCTTCAACAATTAACGACACAAATCATGCCAAGATGTTATACAGCTGGTCATTAAAGGATAGTAAGTGATACTTCATTAGCCTTTATATTGTATGCTCATGTGTAAGATATATTTTCACATTCGAAACCGTTGTAAATTATTTATCTGCATATCTTACGCATATCATGTTTCTGTGCAGTGAGAGACTGTTAAGCCCGATTTATACGGGCTGTTTGCCATACTGTTTCTTCTCTTTGTGGCATTGTGCCAGTTCTTTCACGTGAGTGGTTTTGAATTACCAGAGTCTGATTATTTGTGGGGTTCATGCTCATACGTACTTTATAAGAATAGTTGCAATTTTAGAGAAAGAGTGAAAAAACACATATAAGTTAATCTCTGTAGACTAATATGTACATGTAGCAGAAAAATTACAGTAATGTTAAATTATTTGTATGAATAAACTATTTCAATACTTGGTTTTTCTTTCACAGATGATGCTAAAATTACCCTTAACCAAATAATATTAAGACTGATATAATTGTTCATTGTTCTAAAATGTATGGGGAAGATGTGTTATTTTCTATACTGAGACCTATATTTTGGATTAGTAGTGGTGTGATCAAACCACTCGTCTTTCACAGGCAATTCGGGTTTGGTTATCAGCTTCCTCCCAAATTTTAACCTAAAGGGCTCTACACAATTACACAACGCAATGTGGCGATGCAGCGGAGTGAAAGCCAACAACATCGCAAAGCATCACTGGTAGTGTTCTTTACAATAACGTGACGCGATGCAAGGCGATACAGCTGACAGAAGAAAAGTTGACACTGTCTGCCATCTGTGTGCAAACATGCGAACCACATAGGCACTTACGAAAATTCACTCGCAGGCATAGGGTAGGTTATTTCAGTCACGTGACCAGGTTTTATCTATTATATTTGATGAACACCTGCTGTGATTTTCAATGTTTTAAGATCGCGGGAATAAAAAAAGCCTTTATATTTTCTACATGATAAATATTTTCCCAAATGCTACGTCCGCAGTGAATTCTTAACGCTATATTTTATTTATATTTAAATATAATATTAGTTCGGTAGTTGACCGAGAGGTCATCCGTTGAAATTTCGAACATGGGCTAATTTTACTCGGGTTGAATTTTGCACACCTTTAACTTAAAACATTACCCTCAAGAATTTTCATAAGCACCTTTATATAATATAAGCAAAATATATGCTGCAATGTCAGGTTATGTTACTGTGAGGAAGGTAGAAACATATAATATGTGTAGCCAGACCAATATTCCATCCTTCGTTCCTTCCCTCCCTATTTTCTCTTGTTTACAAACATCACAATAGTTATTTTTCTTATTTTCCGTATTCTTGCTTCTGATTGGCTGTTGTCTTTGACGTCATCAGCGATATCGCACGGGCAGCAAGTCAGCCTTGTCGCTTGGTGAGATGTCGCGCATTGCGAGCGATGTAACCGTGATTGGCTCGTTTGGTGTGACGTCATGTCACGTCGCATTGCTTCACGCCAAGTCGCACAATTGTGTAGAGGACTTAAGGCCTGCTTTCCACGTGGATAAGCATAGGAAATCATGTACAATGGTAAAGTAAATTCTAAATAACAGCGTTATGATCAAAATAAATTACCAAAAGTCATAAGTCTATAGCATGTGTTTCTCTCAGCAATACCATTTTTGCTAAAGATTAAGTCAAAGGCAAACATAAATTAATTTTTTCTACCATGCACAAATAAAAAAATCAAAAGTAGAACTGACATTGGTGACTTTAGACACAGAGACATATGGAGGAAAATTCACGAGTTAAAACACAGTTAAGATAGTTATTCTGGTATTAATATATTATTTTGGATTTACAAGTGGTACACCCGCAACTTTGTTCATATGTAGTATGTACTTGTTACAGCTAATATTTGCTTCAGTTGAAGGACCACTTTATTTATACACCACATTAGTTAAGGACGTTGGACCCGTAAAAATTAAAAATTTTATATTTGTGCCAAACACTGTTCAACTTTTGCACATCAGATAACACGTTAATTCCCCAAATAAAAAAGATTTAGGCCAAATAGTTTTTGCATAATCACTCATCAAAGTCACAAAATGGCAGTTGCGGTGCAGCCAAAATAATAAAAAATAATTAACTTGCAGAAACAAGATAATTCATATTGATTCTTAATGATGTGAGCTACTTCAAGACACTTTGTGAACACAAAGCGATAACTGTATGTATTTTTAAAAAATTGATGAAAATTAGTAAATTTTTGCATAACTTTGACTTTTGGCTACTACTGAAATTTTCAAAACTAACTTTTGTCAACCATGTCGTAAAATGCATTGATACACTAACTATCAGTTCCTATAATTTTGAATTTATTCGTTAATTACTTTTTTTATTTTGGCTACACCGCAATGGCCATTTTGAGACTTTGATGAGTGATTATGCAAAAACTATGGGGCCTAAATTTTTTTTTTATTTGGGGAATTAACGTGTTATCTGATGTGCAAAAGTTGAACAGCGTTTGGCACAAATATAAAATTTTGAATTTTTACGGGTCCAACGACCTTAAGTATGTGGTTTAGCTAGCTATCGATATGAGAAGAAGTCCTCTCTCGACTCCAATCCTACTACTTTTAGTGACTGATTGACCTTATTTATAGAATAGCGAAATAGAACTTGAAACGTGTTTATTTCTCAGTATTGTTTTATTTTCCAGTATTGCAATTTCATTAAAAAAATGTAACAGGTTTATCTTAAATGTACTTGAAAAACCTTGTAAGTAGCGTAAGCAAAGTATTCATAAATGAACTGTAAGTTGCGTCAGTATATGGTGTTGCTTTTTTTGTTGAAAAATTTTATAATAAATTTAAAATATTTTAATAATAGGAGTTATTTTTGGAATATTTATGTGATTTGCTTTTATGGAAAATATATAGTGATGTACATCACAATATTTCCGTTTCAAAAAACAAGATTATCAATTCTTATTCAACTGTCATTACATTAACTTTACGTCTGTATTGTGTCATGCTGAACTGCTTAAAGTAATGGAAACATAAAGTCAATTGTTAAAGTATTCAAATGTGTATAGACCTTTAAGGTTTCACAGTAACGTTACTGGTGCCCAGTCCTTGACGTTAATCTTCTGAGGTGATATGCCAAGTGGTCTAAAGCTCTTGTGAAAAATTCCATAGGGTAGGTGATGGATTGTATTTATAGATTTATACATACTTAAACCAACTTTTGCTCCTATTAATTTAGATCTTTTCATCCCCTTAACTTTTGGATTTGGAAAAATCCTGAAACAAGTTAAAGATATTTTTATTAGTATACCATTGAAGTAAACATTACAATATCTTGTTAGGTTTTAGCTCAATCAGTTATTCGTTTCACCCATTTAAATCCCATTAAGAGTAGATCTTTTAAACATCCTGAAAAAAATTAAACATTTTTTCAAGTGTTTACATGAGCTCCATTGTGAAGCAAAAAGCACAGTTTGTTGGTTTTCGTTATGTGCATGCTGCAGTAACATTCAAATTTTGGCTTTGACATTCTGTTATGGGAGTACAATGTATGCTGAAAATTTTTCATTGGAGGCTAATGTACGCAAACACTATTTCACACAAATTTCAAATTATAAATTTTGTCTCTTGTTTTCCCTTAATTTCATCCCATCATAAACATTGGACATTTGTACAAAAATTTTCAATAATCTTCACCGTTGTTTTAAGCACAAATTAATAATTATAGGGCTTAATAGAGAAAGTTGAAAATAATCAGAAATATTACAGCATGAGACAACAAACACTTGAAAATTATGGCAAGACAATAAAAACTATATACGTCACACTATCAACTTCCAAGTGATGGTGAAGAGAGAAGTAAATAAAAGAAAAAAAGTTCTCACTATTAAAGAAAAGGTTGAGATTCTCAAGAAACTGGATGCTGGCACTTCTGTTAAAAATATTACTTCGTTAGAGTCACAGAAGTTGCTCAAAATAGTTGTTTTGGAATTAACTCCACTCAGAATATAACATATTTATTTAGTATTGTTCTATGGAAAAGGTCATATCTTTGCTGAGTGAAGTGAAATGTACCGCGAATGTTTATGTTTGCTTTGTTTACTAAAAAATTTACAGTTTAAGTTATATATTTTAATATGTACAGACTCTTACCAGGGAATTATTAATTTTGCCATTTAAGTTTTATACTGACCGAGATCAGGGATGCAGCCTAGTAGGAAGCAAGTATTTTTGGGTTGTTAAATAATAACTACATTTCACTGTGTTGCACTAACAAAAGCCAATAGGGACTTAGCAAAGGGTTGTTAGGAACGACTAGTGAAAAATAATTAAGAAAAAAGTTTGATTCTGGTAACGTACAGGATAAGACGTATCCGACTTTGGTTCTGAAGAAAACGACGACCGGACCCATTTTTAGGCTATTGGTCATCTATCCGGGAGGATGGAGAAATACTTCCTGACCTAGAAGACAGTCTGCATGATTCCTGATGTACTGAGAGGTACATTTTCCATGACGGGAAGGATGTTCGTCGGTCCAGGACCAGTCACCATCGCAGTCTCTACATTGTGCCTGTTTAAGGCCTGAGTTTGTTCTCGTTAGTCCGAGGGAGGGCTATACCCTCTGTCCGTGGTGGAAACCACGATAACCAGGTTTCTTTCGCCATCTGCTAAATGTTTCTTGAACTCAGGAAAGTTCAGGATTTTGAAACCAGCCTACTTCAAAACGTGGTGAGCTTTTCAATCCCCTCGACACCCAGGAGCTTCGTAGATATTATAATTACTTCAGTCTTTAACGTAACTAGAGTTAGCAGTAGAAGTGCCACGTTCTCACGGGAATCTCTAGAAGATAAGAACACTCAAGCCGGAGCATAGATACTGACTATATTGAAGAAATCTACATGATAATTGCTAGCTTGTTCTCATTAAGGTCGTTGTGTTTTAATGTTGCCTGGGAAATATAAATTTAGAAATCTTGACGTAATACCAATATGGTAATTTTCAGAGAACTAATAGCAGATCTAATAAGAGTCTATTATTTCCACACTGATGTCAAACATGGATTATTCAGATCCACAGTTCAATTTTAAAAATATTGTCCATTTTCATTTGTATATAGTTAAACTATATTAATTTTGTCTACATTTATAGTCTGGATTTCAAGAGAGCCCAAGTTATCTTTACAAGACATTGTTGTTTAGGGTCTGTTCTGTTCATTACAAATAAAACTTATTTTCTGTGCCAGGAAAAGAGAGATAGTTCAGAAACTAATTTTTTTTATTTTATGTGTGTATTTCTTACGTACGGAAAGAGGGCTCACGTGCACTCAAAGTAATATATTATACACTATTAAAGAAAAGGTTGCGATTCTCAAGAAACTGGATGCTGGCATTTCTGTTAAAAATATAAGCCAATTGTATGATGTCAGCATTTCAACAATTTACGATGTAAAGAAACAGAAGAATGAACTGTGTAAGTTTTATTCAGACAGCGATACGAAGAAAGAAATTGAAAACAGAAAAACAGTGCAGGGTAGTAAATGTAGCAACCTTGATACAACTCTTTTTCAGTGGTTTCGTGTGCGGCGAAGTGAAGGAGTTAGCATTTCGGGACCGATTCTGATGGAACAGACAAAGATGTACCATGCCGAACTGGATCCAATATACTATTGTGACTTTTCATTAAGGTGGCTTCATATATTCAAGTTCAGTTTATTTAAGTGTTAAGACATTGTTTTTTTTTTTTTTTTATTTGTGGAACTTGTGTAGCCTACAGTGAGTCACTGTAAGTGTTGTATGTAATGTACTTAACTGTAACAAGTGTTATAATTTTATATTTCATTTATGCGACATGTGAATACAGCCACTGTGCGTACTGTGTGTAATTTACGGAACTGTAATACAAGTTTTTTAAAGGCAAACGTCTCGCCTATGTTAGCTTGCTTCAGCGTGGACTAATTGTTTTCAGAGTCGCGTAGCTGTTGCGTGCCCAATGCAGGGTCACTTACTACAGTATGCCCGGCAGATAATTTGGTGCTTACCAGCACGCTGGTGCATAGGCCAGCGGGGCCGGGGAAAGTAAAGGAGATGAGGAGGCGACACCGGCAACACTGACTCACACACCGACTTATCTGCCGGCGTCGGCCATAGTAGTTCAAGCGTGCCTGTGGCAAGGTCACTACGTACACCCTGATGCAGCTGCCAACACCCTACCCCCTCCAACTTATTTTGTTGCCAAGCATAATAGCGGCCGTTTCAGGGGCGCGGTGTTGCTACATCTAAGCTCAGCTACACTATGTTCACAAACTTTGGGCACATTTTTTTTAACAATTAGGGGGCCTATTAGTGAACTCTTACTATCAGGACCGAAGTCTCGACCATTCCGGATACCGGGTGCTCCACTGTATCACTGACTGGTAATAGTGTATTTCTTAGGTTGTTGGATGAATATGATTGCATTGCACTTAGTGGCCTTAACTTACCTATCCCCGTATGGAAAGGCATGTTGAAAGAGGGTTTGAGAGTGTTAACATCTGGGTACTTCGGGATTGATTATCTTAACCTGTCCATTTTCTGCTGCAACAGGATTTCACTGTTAAAACTTTAACAACTGGATGTATGATGGAATTTCCTCTTCTTGATACATTTATTAAAGGCTTGTTGCATGGGAGCATCCTGTTTTTCTACAAAGTATTCAACAACAAAAAATCTTACTTTATCAATGGAAATGCTTCATTCTTACTATCTATTTATGAGAGATTAATGATTTTCTGCACATGAATGGTTGCTGTAATCCTAGCTCTCTTGTACCATTTTTCCAACCAATCTCATATCATATTAAAAATTATTGTCTTCCACTGGAATAATGCTTATCAAGTCAGTTCTCTCGTCAAACAACTAACAAGTACTGAAATTTTCGAATTTTACTTACACTGGAAAACTGACCACCCATAGAATAGAATAGAATTATTCAGCAAAACCTGTCCAGTAAGAATTATCATACAAGAACAGTGTAATAAACTATCATACTTAGGAGACGTACATAGTAAACCTATAAAGAAGTCACTTCAACAGATTACACTAGATATGCAGGCAAACAACCCATCACTTGATCCTGAAGTGTTTTTGTACTACGTAATTGCTTATGCAAAATTAAGAATTTTTATGACGATAAGCTCACTTCTGATGCATTTCCAGAAATGTTTGAACCTCAAGGTGTGGTAGTGGAATCAATTAATTAAGTCTGCTCTGCTGTTGGTGTTTCCCCACTAAAAATTTAAAAAAAATTAGCAGTGAAAAATGACCAGTTATTTTAAAAAATGAAGTTAAAAAATTATCAACTGCAGTTTCAAAAATGCTCTCGCAAAAATTTTTCAACGAGATATATTGTAGCTGAGGATCAAGAAAACATTGCTGACACCACTGACCTGACTTTTGAATACAGGATTTTAATTAAAAAGCTCGATGCAAGAATTAAGTTAGGAAAAACAGCAAGTCTAGCTCCCTAATCATGGCACTGTCAAAAATTCTAGAATAATTTCATGTTAGTCAATTCTTAGTAAGAAGCTGCAGACTGTTAACAGAGAAATATGGCATTTTGCCCAAAGTTGAAAATAGAAAACCAAAAAATGTGTTGCTGAGGAGAGTAAAACAATGGTGAAAGATTTTGTAATGATGATGTAAACAGTAGAGTTATGCCAGGTTTGAAAGACTGTCTGTCAGTAAAAGTAAATAGCATTGAAGATAAAGTTCTAAAACTATTAGTACTGTGTAATTTAAAGGAATTATGTTACAAATTTAAATAAACTTGGCCAGAACGTGAGATTGGTTTCTCTAAGTTTGCTGAACTCAGGCCTAAATGGTGTGTGTTAGCTGGCTCCTGTGGCACACATTCTATTTGTGCACATCAGAGTGTCAAGTTAATGTTATCTAGCATAAACACACAACTTACCTACAACGACATTCTTGAAATTGCTGTGTATGTCTTAAAAAAAATTAGGGAGTCTGTCATGTCCTGGGTTTGAACCTGTAGTAGATGCTTTAGGTTTTGAAGACTTTGAAGAAGATGCTGAAGTTACCTTCAAACAGTGGTTATCAACAGACAGATGCGAGTTGGTTACTTTTGTGAAGTCATTTTCAGATTTTATGGACAGCCTTCATGAAAAGTTGAAAGTGCACCATTTCTTTTTAAAACTGCAGTTTTTGGACGAGGAGAAGTAAAATCTTATTGTACTTGCAGATTTTTATGAGAACTTCTCACTTGTTATACAAGATGAGATCCAGTCTTATCACTTGTCAATTCCCGAGCAACTGTATATCTTTTCGTAGTGTATATCTAAATTGACTGTGTGATCTGCAAAAACTTCTGTTTCATCAGTGATTGTAATACTCATAACACAGTTACATTTTATTTCTTTCAAAAAGTCTTACTTACTCACATAAAAACAAAAAGAACTTCATTAACTTATCTTAACATTGTAACAATTTCAGATTAAAAGCAGAATGGCTCTTCTTTGCATCAGCACATGGGAAAGGGCCATCTGATGGGAAAGGACCATCTGATGGAGTTGGAGCTACTACAAAAAGTACAGTGAGGAAGGCGAGTTTACAGAAAACTGATCACGACATATATTGACTTCCCTTGACATGTTCAACTTTCGTCAACGTAACGTACAAGGCATTCGTTACGTTCATGTGAGCTCGGAAAAAATAGACAAATCAGATTGCTGAATTCACGGTTTGAAAAAGCAATGTAGGTACCAAATACAAGCAGTAATCATGCATTTAAACTTCTTGATTGTAAACATTTACAAATTAGCCAAACATCATACTCAAGTAAACATGTAACAGTTCAAATAATAAAGAATGATGCTCAGTTGCCCCTTGATGTGGATCCTAAGATAAGTGACTATATTTGTTGTGTGTATGACTCCGTGTGGTGAGCAAAGATTGATGATGTGTGTCATGATTCTCAGACTGATGGTAAGGAATACTGGGTTCAATTATTTCATCCAGCTGGACCTGGAACATCCTTCAAACTCAAACCAGAAATAAATTTTGGGTTAAACATACAAACGCCCTCCGTATTTTAAGTACCACGGAGTTGTTCATACACGCTAGTCGAACTCACATCACCACGGATGAAATGAATAATCATCTTTCTGGACTTTTGAACATTCATAAAACTATGTGACGGTTGAATTACGAACATTCTACTGCTTATAAGGTAATTTTAACAGATGTTATAGTTGCATCCATGTACTTGGCAGTTGTCATATATATATATATATATACTAAAGCTAGCCTCACAAATGTTGCTCTGTATGAAAGTGGTAAAGAACTCGCATTATCTCATACAAGATCTTAGATTTAAATTACACACCTCCAGTTTGTAGAATATTTAAAGATGAAAAAACTTAGTCCCTTGTATTCACAGTAACAAATCAATAATTGCACAGTTTTATATTTTATTTTTTTCAAAAATGTCTAAAAAAACTCAAGTGTTTATATTGTTTGATGTATACTGAAAGGAGTATACTTCACATTTTTTTTTTCCAGATTTTTATTATTAGTCCTACATAAAAATATTTAACCTCAAAAATAGCAAATTTTAAATTTTTCCGTAGAGGCATATTTTTACAATGGAGTAAAAAAAATAGGTTGATATTTTCCCAACTTTTATTACTTATACTACGCTATAAAACATTATCAACCTTGGTTCTGTTCTCCTTCATAATAAAAAAAAAATTTAGAGTATTAAAATAACTTAATTTTGTTTGCATAATTATAGAGATTATGCAATCTACAACTCACTATGAATGTGTATAACCAATATATTTTTGAAAACCTAGCCTTTTCAACATTAAAATGAGACCAAGTGGTTTTATATTTTTATTAGGTAATTAATGACAGGCAATTACAAAAAGTACTAAAAAGGCAAATTTTTTGTGCAAAATTGTATCTAATAATACACTATCTAAAAAATTATTTTCACTAAAAAAATTGTGCTCTGTGTAGTATGTCTCAAAATCCTACAAAATTGTATGAAATTCAAAAATCATGCAGTAACATTGTTTTGTTGATTTTATATGAAATTATCCTTTGAATAGAATATTTAGTTTTACATTTAAGCAGTGGATTGATTTTTTCCATCATGAATTAAATTTAAAATAAGTTGAAAGATTCTTATTATGCTGGTGTTCATAAATAATTTCAGTTATTGCAGTTCTCCTGTAGAAATTGGTGGTGTGTTTACAGGTGCTGCAGTCAGCACCACTAAAAAGAATGAAGATGAGGAATTTGATCCTCCTGTGGAGATGATGATACATGACTATGATGATGAGAGAACACTTGATGAAGAAGAAGCTCTAGAAGAGCCACAGGATCCCCAGGTGGAAGTGTCTACCTTGCAGCGTGAAAGTGATATGCCCTTGGAGCAGTTGTTAGCAATGTATGGGTATGGTGACCAGGTTACAGACAACATGCAGTCCAGCAGTTCAGAAACATCTAATCATGAAACAACTCCAGAGAATGATGAAATGGAAAGAGATGTTGCAGAAGATGAAGGTGATGAAAAAGTCAATCATTCAGAACTTCAGCAACTATACATTGATCATCCAGAGAAAGCATTAGATGAGAGTGTTGTTCCAGCCCGACTGTTACGATTATCCAGACCACAGAGTGAAGAAGATGAAGACTACGACTATATTCCAGATGAGGAGTGGCGAAAAACCATAATGGTTGGCAGTGACTTTCAGGCAGCCATTCCAGAAGGTTTGTGCAAGTATGATGATGCTTTGCCATATGAAAATGATGACAAATTACTTTGGAATCCAGTCCCGATGACTGAAGCTCAAGTTGAAGACTTCCTCGTGAAGGCTCGAGATTCACTACTCAATAATGCACAAGGTGTGAGTGCAATTCCTACGGGCACACATACACGAGATGATGAACAGGCACTCTACTTGCTTTTGCAATGTGGATACAATGTGGAGGAGGCGCTTAGGAGGCGAAGAATGAATGCTGTGCTCCCAACTGACACCATGAGTCTGTGGTCTGAAGAAGAATGCACAAATTTTGAGAATGGCTTGAGGAGCTACGGTAAAAATTTCCATCTTATTCAACAGAACAAGGTGCGGACAAGGTCGGTTGGGGAACTCGTTCAGTTCTATTACCTGTGGAAGAAAACGGAACGACACGACATTTTTGCAAACAAGGCCAGGTTAGAAAAGAAGAAATATAATTTGCATCCGGGGATCACAGATTACATGGACAGATTCCTTGAAGAACAGGAGAGTGGAGTCGGGACGGTGCACCGTGACAGGAGTTCATCCCCGAACATTCACAGTCTTATTTATGGTGACCCAAAACGTCATCGCGTGCAGGATGGTGCGGGGGAGACTGTCATAAGTGCCACTTCTATGTCATACCCTGTCGATCCACTTTGTGAACTGGCAAGTCATTTTGATAAAGAAAGCATAGAGAATCTGGTGAAATTTGCAGAGGATGGAACAAGAAATTCTTCTGAGACAGGGAGTTTTTCCAATGGGGGTAATGTAAATTCTTCATCTGGTACTAGTACATTCAGTAGTGTGGAGATGGCATTTTCAGGCACCACTGTTGCAGCACCTAGCGTGCTGAAAGCTTCAGACTCGGAACGATCCTCCCATGTCACAGAGTCTGTAGCACAGTGATTCCCACGCCAGTGTACATCTCATGGCAGTTTTTTCATCTTTGGTATGTGATGATTTTACAATCTGTTTGTGAAACAGCACTCTGTTGCAATGACTCTCTCTCTCTGTTCTTAACATATTTGGGTCAGTTTCAGTTTTGAAAACCTTTACAGCATATTATACAATTTTCGTGTATAAAACAGAATCTATGCTGTTGATGTGTTTGAAGACATAAGACATGTGAGTTACTATGTATATTATTTACTTATATACAGCTGTAAATGAGTTAATTCTCTTACAGAACAATATTCTGTAATAAGAATGTGAAAGTGGTTATGATGCGTGAATCAAATGTTGCAAGTTGCAATCAAAAGTGCCAGGACCACGCTGAATGTTAAATAATAGAAGTACAGAATATTTAAAGTACTGTTACATTAATATTTATTGAAGTTGATATGTTTTTACATGTTTTATCTTAACTGTTTGCAACCAGTTTGAAGGTTTAGTGTATGAACCGGGTAATTTTCTGATTTTGTGATTACTGTGTGAATTTATAGTTATTCAACACTAAAGAGATGTAAGACTAGGAAGGAATTAGCAAACTCTGACTGAACAAGTCATAATACAGCATTGCAGATTTATCGAAATTACTCATGATTGATTGTGTTTAGAGCTAAGGTTTGTTGCATCCATTTATTTTGGGAAAAGTTTTTTATTACATCTTGTTAAGGCAGGTATGAATATCATCTCAAAAATAGGAGAAAAAATATGTGTGTAATTTAGATGCTTTTGTAGTGTTGCAAAATGTGTAGGCCAATGCAAATTACCTCAGCCCTCAGTAGTACTGAAATTGAAGTTTTTGTTGCAGATTGATGTTTCTTATAAATGTGTGGTTTAGTTTCGTATGAAAAACTTCTCAAGGTTTAAATAAAACTGTTAAAAGGGCTTAGGATTGATTCAATGATTGTTACTCACTGGCTGTACTTTCTGAGACTCCTTTTTTGATTCCATATTGTAGTAAAGGAGAATTTACCATATGGTGCATCTCCAGACTATCATGACAAAAACTACTGCAGCATTAGTGTTGTGTATCAGATGTTTAATCCACTTTCTTCTTTGTCCCAGACATTGTTAAGCAATTTCACCATCTGGGTAATGACATCCTATTACTGTATGTTATTTTAAAATCCCGTTAGGAATGGTAAAAAGTGTTCTGTTTCGTAAATGTGTTACAACATATTTTTTTTTTTTTATGTTTTTAATTTCATAACAAATTTAGTGTTGATAGTGTTTCCTTTGTATGGAAATTTTTATTTGCTTTGTTTCTGTGCTATAAATTATATGATAAAAGAAACACTTCCCTTCAAATATGCATGAGGTTTGAGAATGACTAGAGAAAACCGAGATGTTATTATTTAGTGGTGTGGACAATTTGTTCACTGTCAACAGTATGTAAAAATTACCCACAACATTGAAAACTCCTGCCTTAAATAGCCTAGTTCTTGTATCAAAACATGTCAGATAGTGCAGTGCGTTGTTTGTGTGGGATCAAGGTTACTTCCTGCATCAAAGCAAGCCAGATAGTGCAGTGC
>PNEQ01091330.1:0-12185 GCA_003012365.1 Medauroidea extradentata | reverse complement strand
GTTCACCGTAAAGTGTGCACTTTTGAAGGGTTATTTTTCTTCTTCCGTGTCTCCTTCCTCCCTCCCCAGCCAATTTGTATCTGGCTACTAGTTTTTAATGCAGTCAAGCCCTGCAACTATGACAATAGTATTCTGTATACCTGTCAGAAAATAAAAATTACATATTGTAAATAAAATTTTAAAATGCAAGGCATCACAAGTAGAAAAGGTATTTAAAATGTGTTTGTTAGGGTGCAATAAGAATTTATGTAAGTGGGTACTTTTAACAATCCACAGCCACTGAACAAAAACTGGGGATTCGCCCCCAAACTGACATATAGAATACACTTTTGCAGCTTGTGCCTGTAGTGGCTGATTTAAGCAAATATTTTAGGCAGGGTCTAAGGTAGACGGGGGGAGGGGGAGGGTCTGGGAGTCAGTCCTGGAAAAATTTGGATTTGTAAGTGCAAAACGGTGCTATTTCAGTAGTTTTAAAACTAAAAACGTTTATATACCTCTTTAAGAAATGGTGATACTTTTTATGATAGATTGTGCTTTAGAAATGAAAACTTTTGTGCTGGCATAGAAGAATTAAGTACATTTTTAAGATTCTGATTCCAAAAGTCTTTATAATTGAGTTAGCGCTTGAAACACGTACTTTAAATTTTAATGAACAATAAACTAAGTAGCACAAAATATTTTGGAATCTGTAAACTAGAAATATTTATTAATTACTACAGAAAAATTGCATTCTCTGATGCACTTCTTAAAAATCATATCGGTATAACCAAGCAGGCCTCGCTAAAGTTAAGTGCTACTTGATGAATTAGTAAAATTAGGCAATAAATTTGGTTCTGCTGGTTGATAGATTTTCTCAGGATCTTCCAGTTCCTCGTCTCTTCATTCCGGTGCTTCAGCATACTCGCTTCAATGTGTTGCCCATCAAAAGCACTTAAGACCTAGCTGTTATGTGCTGATCAATATCTCTTTACTCACTCCAAAACTTCATGTTAAGGGAACATACACCCAACGAAATTCAACAGACTTACTGAAATTAAACAACTTATACAGAAATTAGAAGTCGTAAACTACTGACTGTTCACCGAAATTTCTTTAAAAACACAAAATAAAAAATTGTTGCATCCTTAAATAAAGTCTGAAAATCTAGTAAAAAGCCTTTATTTTCTATTTTTTTAAAATACAAAGTTGATATAACAGTACGCATATAGCCCGTGATATTTATTCAATTTCAATGTTAATTATTTCACTTCAATAACTCATTAGGTAATCACTGGAGTGTGAATCCATAATGTGCAAATTTTGACTTTGATATCTAGTTATGGGAATAACTGTGCATTCTAAAATACTGTCATTGAGAGGACATTGTAGTCACTAGTAACATATACAAAAAATTTTAGAATTTTTTACACTGGAGCCACCTTAAACTGCTTTCGCAGTCTAAAAACCTTATCAAAAAAATGTTGGTGCTGCCGGTAAACACCTAAATACAGTATTTGTCACTCACTGGTTTCAACACTCTTGTTAACAAGGAGAGGGTATTGTAAACTTGTTGGGTATCAATTTCTTAAAAAAAAAAATCTGACTATACTGTATAGTGAAATTATTACTTTTACTTCTTTTTAAAACATGTCCGTTTGATGCCAGCGACAGTTAAACAAATTCGGAGCAAAAAAAGAACAATTTATTTTTAAGGGGTCAAATTGGCGTGTTTCAGCAAATACATTAATGACAACGCAACTAAAGTACAACAGATTTCTCGGGGACTGTGGCTTGTTGTAGTAGCCAGGCTCGATTGTATAGTCATAGCTGTATAAGTAACATACATATTGTTTAGAATTCACCATACTCAGTGTGAGAGACCACACTAAAACATTTAATTTATTATAATTTTTGACAAGAAAATCTTCAAAAGTGCTCTCTTTACCATTAGCAGCCTACACCAAGATGTGTAAAGACTTGACAGCTGCACCAGGTTAAGCTTAACACTTATGTTTTGCTGCCTGACAACCCTCAAATGCTAAGTTATAATATTAGGAAATGGAGCCTTTTTATGTTTGTGATATTTGTGGTATAGTTTTTGAACAATCGCTGATTCAGGTGAAGATAATAAGAATACGTTGAAAACAAAATACTATTGATATTTGTTCATCTAAACAAATGTGGGTAATGAGCTTGTTTGCAAATTTGTATTATTGTTAAAATTTCTGTACTTACTATAAATTTGGTGTGCGTATTTGGTTCTTTGTTGTAGTTTTAAACCATATTTTGCTAAACCTGCAAACATTTTCTTGGAAAGCAGCTTGCAAATTTATAACCATGACAATAAATTATATTTTCAGTTTGTACTGAAATAAACTGTTCTGTTCATGAGTATTTTGCATTCTAAACCATAATTGCCTACGAGTTACATAGATAGAGAAATACGCTGTAATATATTGAATCAAGTAAATCACATTTTTGTATGTATAGTTTTTCAGTTTGTTATATTGTACTATATATATTTTGTAAAAGATATGAAGTTCTTATTTCCAAAGTTCTGCCCAGATAGTCTGATCTATTTGCGGTGCATGTTGTACACCATTACCTTTGTTTATTTTTATATTTATACTTTTATTTCTTAATGTTATGCTCATGAATTTTAGTTAGTAATTTGTTTGTGCTTTTCTCACAACTTAATTTTGATTAAATGATTTCTGTATACTCTGTGTATTGCACATACATTTTGTTTTAGTAACAAGTAAATGCTGTCTACAAACATCCTTGGAGATAATATATTCCATTTTAGTATTGCTCTGACACTTAGAAATTGTGCAGAAGTTATACATTTGGCTAGTACTCGTAAAAATTCTATGAAACTGGTTTGGTTATGTTAAAAGGTAAACCAATACATCAACTTACCATTACTTTTTAAAGTTGAATGATTATTGAGGCAATTAATTGTTTCACAAGTGTTTGCAAAACAGTTTCCTAGTTTTTCTATACAGATTTCAAAATTTTAAAAATATTTTTGTCATATTTTGCAACCCTCAGTGACAGTGAATTGAATATTAGTGTGTTTGTAATACTTTGTTGAAATATTTAGTATTTTTTTTTTTTTCCCTTTTTGGAAATTTACCTCTTATTTCTTTGTACTTTACTTTAAACTATTTACTGATAAGCCTTTATTAGTTGCTGTCTTTGGTTAGCTATGTTTTACTGCATGTTGTCTTGCTTGTGGTGTATGGCAACTGTTGGGAGACTGGCTATATATTCTTTTAATAAAATCATCCTGCTGTGTTTTGCTGGGCTCAATCATTGGGTGCTGATCTGTATATGCCACTAGAGCAATGTGCTTCACACCCGCTCCCGGTTCCTTAAATGGCAGTTGGACATGTATTAAGAAGATGGACTTGTAACCAAAACTTGAGGTTGTTGGAAGTGAAAAAGTGAATAGAGCGCGGCCCTTTGGCTTGTAATGTAAGTTGTTCCCCTATCGTATCCTTGTTCTAAACCCACACACTGATGTTTGGGCTACAATATGAATACCTGAGCCATAACATTGTACCACTCCATGAAATTTTGACATCCAGGCCTTTCAGTGTTAGCGGGAAAAGAGAAGGGCTGTCGTAAGCACAGCATCTAGGGTACTCTCCTCCCACCAAGTTATACAAGGCATTAATCAAGGCAGTTTGAACCATATAATTTTCATTGTTGTCAAATTAAAATATTTTTTGTTGTGATTAGCTTCACACATTATATTGGTACATTAAACCTTGCCATAGTGGCGTAAGTAAAATATATTTATTTTTAAGTTATGTAGAATAATCAGGTCAAGATCTTGTGAACTAACTACACACTATGTTGGTAAAAGTTTTTGTAATATTTTTATCTTTTGTAGATTTCTTTCTTTGTGCTTAAACTGGCTATTAGTACATAATTAGCAATCTATAACCATGTCCAAAACAATTTTGTCAGTACAATAGACATAATATGATATTTATTGGAAGGTTTTTTTAGTATTATACCTTGGCATGTACTGTTTTTTGAAATTATAACATGACTCCAGCATAATCTGTAATAGTGCTGTAGAATGCTTTTGTTCATTTTACAATCCAAAATACAACACAGCCTGGGAAACTTTGGTATGATATTATGTAAATAGATGCACACACTTTAGTATAGTATTTATAACTATAATACAACCATTTTGCTGTTCCAGAAAAATTCAAGATAATGTGCTGCTACCATTGGCATGCACAGCATTTAACATTTGGAGAGGACAAGTATGCCCAGTGGTTGATTCTGATCATCATTTTAAATAGGAGGGTGGGGTGCAGGGGTTCAGACCAAGACTTTTTTTATTTCTAGATATAAAATGGTTATTTAAGCAGTTTTCATGTATAATCTTTGAATATACCACTGGTAAGAATATTAATATAATTTTTATCATTTTCTTTGCAAGAACAATCCCCTGTAATTAATATGGAGGGGTGGCATGTATCTCCCTCCCCGACCAGGCATACCCATGGCTGCCACAGTATCCACGTAGCTCTGAGCAGTTCAAACAAGTGTTGTGGCGTACTACACAGTAGAGGATAGTTATGCTGTTACAAGTTCCTGTAAACATGGTCCTCAAATAAGACATTTTAAGTTATTGTAGTGTACTGTAAAACTAATAGAAAATCTGCCAATTACTGCAAGAATTCCCAAAAATAACAAAATCTACTTTTATGAGCTATGACATCCATTGCCAGAGCCAGAAAGCAGGAACATAATTCCATAGTTTGGTAATCATGTGTAGATGTATAATTTCTTATCTTTAATTGGACGTTAGTGTGGGAAAAAACAGATGTATTTATTTGGGTGTTTTTCATAACGGTTGTTTAATTAAATGTATGCACTGAAGTTTGGATGTTTTGAGCCACTTCTTAAATTTTTGTCGCACTACTTATCTCGTTATCATCATAGGGATCTTTTGTGGAACAAATAGAAATACTGTACTGACTTTTTGTTCTTATTCATAGTTTACATTGAAAAGGGACTAGTAAATAAGTTAAATTTGCTCATGCAATCATACACACACTAATGTATAGGTACACAGCAAATTAACATATGCTTGATTCATGTGGTTTCCATCATATCTCGTTACTAATTACTTAATTTAACGTTGGGTGCAGGAATAGTAGATTTCAACCTTTAATGCAGAAGTTTTAGTTGTAGCATTTCCAGTTGTGACTTTTTCACATGAAGTGGGTGATCTTACTGTGTCTATTTTACTCTGATAACTGCTTTCTACTTTGCATGTCTTCTGTTGTCATCTGCTACCTCTCTGTGTGTCCATCTTGTACCTGCTATTACCTTGTTTCTCTGTGTTATGTTTCAACTCGTGCGTACAATGTTTTGATAGCAATCAAACAATGTTTCACACACAATCTTCCATCGTTGCTAATCAAAGAATGGTGTGACATTTGGAAGAGAAAATTCACATGAATATAATAGTTGAGTAAATATTGTTCCTTTTAGAAATGATATGTCTTGAGAGAATGTAAGTTACTGTTAAAAATCTGATGAGAATTTTAATAAAAGCGGTACAATCAGCCATAACTCATATCATTATGTTATTTATGTGTATGTATCTTTATTGTCAAGTGTATAGTTAAAGTGATTGTATTAAAATATTATTTTGCCTATGCTTAGTGGATGGTGAACCCCAGAAGCAGTGGAGGTTAAGTGGAAGAGTGGTGTTTTGTGTACATTATTTTTTATATGTATTGGTTAGTGCCTTTTACAAGGCAACGTTAGCTTTTGCAATTAAATGAAAGTTCATTAAATTTTGAGACGGGAATGTTTTTCTATTTCATGTGTGTAATTGCTGTATAATTTGTGTGCTGTTGTGTATGTGAATATTATTAATGTTATTATGTTTACACCTAAAATAATTTAAAGAATACAAAGTGCTGTTTGATTCAAAATAGAAACTTGTCAGAATATATTTTTTCACATACATACAAACTATTTTTACGGAGGAGTAATAATTAAATTGCAGGGTCTGTAACTTAAAAGGATTCATTGTAGCAGTTTTTATTTTTCTGTGTATTTTTTAATTTTTAATAATTTGTAAGTTATGGTATTTAGCTGATATCTGTATGGAAGTTAAGGTATACCTGATTGAGTAATATAGGTTTTTATAGAGAACTATACTTTGTTGTATTTTAAAATTAGATTTTGTTTCAAATGTGATTCTGAAACACAGTGTAGAAAATGTATGACTTGTTGGTTATTCCCAGATATTAAACACAAATTTTTATACCTGTGTTTTGCTATTTGATAAGAATTAGACAAGCTTCACGCCAGGGTGATACAATGTGTATTGTGAAATTGAAGTATTACTGTTTGCATAAAAACTATGTTTAAGTTAAATTTGTACACACTAGTGCGATGGAGACATTCATTACATGTTTATTAAACTATACACTCTGTTGGTCTTTTTTGTTCAGTGTCATACAGAAACTCGGAGGACAGGTTTTCTTGGAAATTATGGTTAATAATATATATTTTATCTTGTGGTTATATTTATACAAGATGTTGCAAAATTCAATGCCAATATTCTAGGGAAACAATCCTAATGTGTAGAGAAACAAAAAGTGTTATATGAACATAGGTCCAAAAATGCACAGTTTCTGCGCTACAGTTGGCAATACATGACGTATGGTTGATAGTACGCGGTAGGATCATGTTGCTGTGGGACATCATTACAGCAGTACATAACATGTTACTATGCCACACACTACGCCACTAACACACAGACAGTAGGAACAACTGTGACACAACAACATGATCCTGCAAGCACGCTATCAACCATACGTCATGTATGCCAACTGTAGCGCAGAAACTGTGCATTTTTGGACCTATTTTCATGTAACACTTTTTGTTCCTCTACATGTGAGGATTGTTTCCCTAGAATATTGACATGGAATTTTGCAACATCCTGTATAGCTTATTTTCATTGTACGACTGCAATTTAAAAAAAAGTTGTTAACTTGATTTCACTTTACAAGGAAAAAATTTTTTACTGCGCAAAAAAAAAATTAAAAAAAAACTATGTAAATTTTTAAATCCTGTAGTTAAATTATGAAACAACACTGGTAAGTATATAAAAGGATATACATACGTGGTTATAGGTCATTCAGAATAAAGTGAGCACTAAAGATTTGACCTTTGAAAAAATTACTTGCTGTTACTGCGTATTAGTCAACAGTAGTTACATTATTTTTGTATGGTTGGTAGCAAATCATTGCATGAAGTTCCTTGTAGTTTCTTATGTAAATACAGCGTTAGTGAAAGAACATTAAATGCAATGAATCTCTTAATATTTACTATACTTTAAAATATTTATTTATGATCTTATTGACATACCTACTCGCTGTGTAATTTGACTTAATTAGCGCCAGCACAAAATGACACAACCGGGCCACTGAACTTCAACTGTCAATGACACATTGCCGCTAGTGCTTGCGCCACAGATGTAGTTCAAAATTACACAGACAGGAGGCATCACTTGGAAACAAGTTGAGTCATTTGAGTTTTTTTTTCCGTTGTGTATTCTGTAAAAAAATGTGTTTTTCTGATAAATATATTCAATGGTAATATAAGTGACTATGAATATCATTGCTAAATGATGCGAAGTCATTAGTAATTTTTAAATTGTGATGTTTTATGATTGCCAGCCTGAGTATATGGGAATAGAAGCAGAATTTTTTTTCTGTTTCACACATTAAGAAAATACGTTATTTATTGTTTCTGTTAAGTGCATAATCGTTCATGGCAGTATGCTGAATGGAACTAAATTCTTGAATTGCTTGTGTCGTGTGTGTTTTTAGTGACAGTTTTGAATTACAAATTAATATACTACGCATGGACGAGATTCGTAACGGCAATAATGTGTGTCGCATCAATTAGAGTCGATGCAGAGAAACACTGGTATTTATAACTAAGATTACTCTTCAGTATAGCATATATTCAGCACCAGTGCATTTAATGAGTAGATATATTTGTAGAAGCAATGTAGTGTAGATATAAACAATGTACAAGCCTATGTAAATAAAAGCACGTAGCAATATTTTGTTTACATGCAGCGGAAAGATATAAACTGACAGAAAATAGAAATCAAAAACAACTTTTTTGAGTGCTCATTTTATCCCAAATCACCTATAAGGCCTTGAAAGTGGTGCATGAGGAAATTTAAACTGGTCATGGCCTGTATTTTGGAACCATGTCAGCATTCAGCTATAGTTATTTTGAAAAACTGGTACAAAAAAAATTAAGATGGTCATACTGGTAATTCAACCCAAATTTGAGGGAAGCGTGTGATGAAACCATTTTGTGATATTTGTATAACTTTGCAAGTAATCAAGGAAGCTGCATTAACTAATAACGGTTTTTAAATTAAGTAATGTGTGTGGCCGTGTTTGTTTTGGTATTTGTATAAAGTATGGTGTTTTTAAATTAATTACAGTGAAATTTAAACATTTTAAACTACTTTGTTTTTAAACCAGAAAGAAAGTGGTGATGTCAGATGTACACATTGCATACTAGTATTTTGAAACCAAACTGATATTGCCAGCTTAGTTTGTACAATGATAAATTGTATGAAATTGTAATTTTAAAACGGTTCACTCTTAAATACCAAAAAGTCTTCAAAATTTTTTAACATATTGTATAAATAACTTTTTTTTTTTTTTTTTTTTTTTTTTTTTTTTTTTTTTTTTTTTTTTTTTTTTTTTTTTTTTTTTTTTTTTTTTTTTTTTTTTTTTTTTTTTTTTTTTTTTTTTTTTTTTTTTTTTTTTCTTGAGTGATTCTTGCAACGGGGGTCTGTTATCAACTTAAATAATTTTCATTGATGTAGCTCACTGTAAGCAAATGCTGCTAAGTTGTCAAAAACACAATTTAATAAATATAAGAATCAGTATTACATAATGTCAACAAATACTAAAAAAAACTTGGCTCTATCCAGAAAGAAGACACATAATCGAAAGTAGGTCAAAAAATTCCCAGAAATAAAGACAGTCATTACATCTAGAAAGACGACACGCTCGCAAAACAAAATACATCCTTAAAAATATTGTAATTTCTACCAGCTGTATCAATAATGTTTAGCTTCTAAAACTGCTTTATATGCCCCCCCCCTGGCCACACACACACACACACACCACTAACCATGACTTTGTGCCCTCCTTTGGAATACTTTCTTGAGCTGCCACTGCATGGCAGTATTAACAATTTTACCTTAAATAAGAACAGGCAATATTACAGGCATAGACGATTTTATTTCACAGTATTATATGTACATCCATGCATATTTTAGTAACAATTACAAGTGTCGACAAACATTTTTGTCTCTTGAGATACGGTACCTATCATAACACGCCTGAGGAGCCGTTAATGAAACAGTTATTTTGCATGCTAGAGATAAGCAAATACCAGACACAGTGCTGTATGACCACAGGCTGACAAACACATCACTGCCTGTGACTGCAAGCCATAGCTAGAGGAGGGGAAGGATGGATGCTCTGTTGACTGTGTCCCAAGTATGTGCAGTTTCAAAAACATTTAATGCTATTACCTTAACGGCATACGTTTCCTTGCTGTAAATAAATTTAACAAGAAATAATAGGTTCGCTGCAGTATAAATGTGGTTATTATCTAATGTAATGTTTCCAACTGATGGGACAGGGATAGGAGGGGCTGGAGACTGCATGCATTGTATCTTATCACCCTACTTAAAAAAAAAGTTCGGGTGGCCAATAGGATAACAGTGTGTACTATTTACGTTAGGCAAGGTGGAATTTTGGGACACCAACACTTAGCATAGGTACTATTTGCATGTATTATCTTTTTGGGATATCACCCTACTGACTAGCCAACATTAGTAGAAACAAGCACTGAAGACTGATAACACATGTCAATACTATAGGTCATTCAAGATAAAGTGAACACTAAAAATGTAACCTTTGAAAAATATCACTAACCATCACTGCACATAATTGAACATTAACTATGGTTGCCATACTGCTTGTATGGTTGGCAGCAAAATTGTGCAATATAGTTCCATGTATTTTTCCATTTAAGTAGTGTACAACAATACTGAAACAATAACAAATCTACATAACTGTTTTTTGTAATTAATAAACTTTTTTAATTAAACTATCAATATCAACTGCACAATTTATCTTGCACACGCAAACGTCAAGTGACTTGTCCAGAGAGGTTAGTCCTGTCCACGGTGTAAGAGGAAGAGGTCTTGACACTGCCTGTGCTCTCCAGCAAGAGAAAGTGACCCCCTTTTTGTCGCAGAGCGCTAGTAGTAATTTGGTGGAAGATTTGTATTGTTTACATCTGGTGGCGTTACAATTTTCGCAATTATTTACATAAAATTATGTTACTATGGTAAGCTGATATATTAGATATATGTTTTGTGTTCATAAACGCATTGGCATGTGTGGAACTGTTTATATATGTCGTTCGAAAAAAAATTACGTACTATTGTTTTAGTAAATACATTCTAACAAAATCTAATATTTCCTGCCCTAAAAAATTTTACAATCGTTGCAATGTGTGCCTACATGAAAAAGATTGAAAAACTAAATTTTATGGTTAAAAAAAAATTGTGTTCCAACACAAAATTACATTTAAATTTTTTTATTCTATATAATACACGCAATTCCGATAACGTCAAATTTTAAGTTAAGCCAAATGCAAAACAAGACAAATCTTCCACTAAATTACTACTAGCGCTCGGTGGTCACATTTTATTCCTCAGTGTCAAGACCTCTACATTCATAGACAGTGGTCCTGTCCCGTCAGTAGCCATTACAAATTGGCTGAAAATATAACTGTAGCAGGGCTATATTGAGTGCTCACTTTATTCCGAATCGCCTATAACACGATTTAAGTGATAATAGGCCAGTTGCATATAATAGAAAGAAACTATGCTGCCATCTCCAATGTCACTATGGTTCTCCTGCACCAAGCTCTGCCCACAGCACAGCTCATTGCATTATAACCAATTGAATGGTAATCAATCATCATGGATTGAAAATAGGTAAAACTTTTTTATATCTCATTTCAGCGCACTGTTATTATTTACATTAGTGTGTACAGTTACAATAAAATTAAGCTATGTTAAATCTCAAATTTTTAAAATTCTGAAGGTCTTTTCAAAGCTCGTGGGTAAGGCTCTTACAAATGTTGAGAGTTCATGCTTAAATTATACCCCTGTTAATGCCCTAGCTTGTTAGATGGGTTTAAAGGTGTTGTATATGCAGAATTTGTGATAAGTATTTTATCACAACCATTTTAATAATGGTAAGGGATGTTTCTATGGTGGTAGTTTTCAAAATAACCTTTAACCATTTTTAAAATATTTTTTTAATAAATTTTTTTTGTATATCCCAATATTGCATGCAATGGAGAGTCAGTTTTGAATTTTTTTTGGACATTTTAATGGCAGGTGTAATATTTTTTTATGTATGGGTTTCTCCGGTCGAGATATATATATTTAGAGAGGTGCACTAGACAATTTTTTTGCTATTTGTTGGACGCACCACGTCAACATTATGCCAAAATTGGGAAAGAGTAACAGTGTAAGTTTGCTGGCTAATGAGGAGCTAAAATAGAGTTTGGTTTTTTCGAAGAAGGCATGTGTCACATTTATGCCAAGATGGTGTGGTTTACTTTTGGGTAAGATCGGCTGTGATGGTTTCCTATCAGCTTTTGTATTTAGGTGGTTTTAAAAAATTTCTACGAAAGAATATTGGAACGGAATGAAGGAAGTTTGTTGGGGAATTTTTTTAATGGTCCATGAAATAATTTACTACGTGAGTCGTTTGCACTCCTCTGAGTCTAAGCAGAAGTCACATTTAGCATTGCTATAGGTGATTCGGAATAAAGTGAGCACTCAAAAAACCCTGATTAATTTCTATTTTCTGCCAGTTTATATCTTTCCGCAACATGTAAACATCAACATTGCCACGTGCTTTTATTTACATAAGCTTGTACAATGTTTACATTTACGTTACAGTGCTCCGATAAATTTTAGCTACAATATGTACTCATTAAATGCATGTGTGTTGAATATGTGCTATACTCAGTAGTAATCTTAGTTATAAATACCTGCGAGTAAACATCTTATAACACTGGTTTCTCTG
>PNEQ01091319.1:0-19635 GCA_003012365.1 Medauroidea extradentata | reverse complement strand
TATAACTAAAGCATTCACTTTTTGACCATTCCCTTTCAGGATAGTGTCTGTGAACACTGCAATAAAGTTACAGTAGCTAACTTCAACCCATTCGACTTTCTTAGAAGACAAGCATTAAAAAAAGTGCACTCGTAATTCCGAATTTCGACTCGGAAGGTATAAAGTAGGGCATTATTAATTTTAATAAACTATGTGAAAATTAAAGACACACCCAAATAGTCTGCAAGATGAAAGAAATGAAATAAATAACTACTTAGCCCTACAAAACCTGACAAATAACATTGACCACTCACAACAACTGAAAGTTCCATCATTTTAAATATTCTGACTACTGTCCACGATTTCAGCAGGCCCTAATATTCCACAGCAGCTTTGCCTAAATGAAATAGGTACTGTAGGTATTGTTTTAATATCACATACATGCACACATATTTTTTTTTGTATTTGTCCTTTTTAAAAATTCTGTTTTGCTACCCTCCCATAGCAAGCCACAGTACACGAGCCATCGTCTCAACTCTCCAACTAACTGATTGTCTACATTTATACCGACAAACAATGCTCCATCAACATTATTTGGTCTGAGACTTATCAAACACCGCCGAATCCATGATTTATATAAGTTATTTTCTGACTATTTAAAGAAAATAAATCGTCCGCCCATTCAAACGCAGCAGTCAGTCGCGATTGTTTGTACTTTGACAGCTGATTCTACCCATGATTCAATGTGCGAATGCTCCGGGCCAAGCCGTCTATTGAACGTGGTTTTTTGACTCTAGATAAAATGGCGAACTCTTATTTCCGGTCGAGAGACGAGAGCGATTATGCTAATTTCAAAATTATTACAGTATAATACATTACAGTAATTATTGGCAGTTTTCCCGGTTTATAGCGGGAATATAGTGGAGCTAAAAAGTATAGCTCGTTGGCATCAGGTATTGAAAAGTGTGTCTACGCTTATACGTTTCTGACATTGACCGAAGGCTAAATATTTTGATTAATTTCGCGCGTAGAATTCAATGGGTTTTAAGTTGTGTTGTTGTGGTGTGGCCTGCAATTTTTTTTATGTTGCCGTTTGTATGTGTGTGTATTTTGTTTATCAGTATGACGTTTGGTTATTTTTAAGTATTGGAAAATGTTTTGAATGAATTGCGAAAAATAATGTATTTCTCATCATTTCTTACGTAAACCCTTTTTCTTATCCACGTATAGAGCCTCTCGCGACCAAGTGAGTCTCGGGTGATAAAGGTTTTGTCATGTACAGGTCTGTACAATTTTTTACTAACATGACATTACTATCACTCTTATACTTATTGAAAATACCCCATACATACACAGAAACAGGCAGATCTAAGGTGGACAGAGTGGTTAAGAAGGGAAGTAGGGCTTTAGGATTGCTCGGGAGGGTGTTGAAGGGGGTTAGTGGTGAGGTGAATGAAAAGGCATATTGTACGATGGTTCGTCCAGTATTGGAATATGCTGCGTTGGAGTGGGATCCGTACGTGGAGCTGGAGAAGGTGCAGAAAAGGGTAGCGAGATGGACGATGAATAAATGGAAAAGTCAGGGTCAGGCTGGTGAGAAGGAAAGGAATTTTAGGCCTAGTGTAATGATGAAGGAATTGGGATGGAGACCGTTGAGGGACAGGAAGAGGGTGGAAAGGTAGTCTGGTTGAATAGGGGGATGAATTGTGAGGGGGTCGGGATATTTAGCCTGCAAATTAACTAAGGGAATTTTTAAGGGTAAATGTGGCAACAGTGAAAAAATTCGAGGGTGTGGAGGAGAACGGAGAGGGGTAGATGGTCTATGCTGGTGAGAACGGTGAGGGAGTGGAATGAACTGCGGGAGGAGTTGGAGACTATGAAGGGAGTTGGAAAATTTAGGAAGGGAATAGAGAATTGGATTTGTGGGGAAGGGGAGGAATCTGCTTGCCACCGGGCGTTAGCCCAATTGCGAGTATAAAAACGTATTATAATATTGTTTCTATGGCCCTGTAAATTTGTGTTCGTCTAAATTGTCTCTATAGAAAGTTGTCTCGTGAAGGTTACTCAAATACGTCACATTTATATTTGTAACCTAATATAGTAGCTGACCTCTTGGACGTAGGGCTGTATAGCCGTGGGTCACAACACAAAAAGAAATTAGCCTATACAATATTGTGCTGTCTGAGGTTATGCCCATAATATTCAGGTAGTTAGGCACTGGTCTACAGTGTGGGACGTTCTGTATTTTACTGAGACAACCGTAGGAATGCTTTTTAGAACTTGATTATATTTCAATTTTAACTTGGAGTGCAGTAATATTTATGGTACTGAGTTCGATAGCGTTAAGTTAAACCACTAATTACAAAAACAACATTTAAATAGGTCTGAGGTAGTACTGAAAAATATTGGGTAACAAATGGTCTAGTAAAAAAAATATAGCCTAATATTTTGCATAGAAATTTATTCTCTGTGTACATATAAAATAAATAGTTCTTCAGTTACTACAAGTGTTCAAATAAATGAAAATAATTATATGGTAAGTTAGTCTTTAGAGGTGCAAAAAAAGGTAATGCTGGTATGGTTCCTGGTAACAGTTTAGTCAGTGTCTAGGCTTTCTGTTAAAACTGGTTCTCTCAGTCAAAATTATTTAGTAGTTATTCAGGGAAAATAATAATCAAGTCTTTATTAGTAATTAGCAAAAGAATCTGTAAGCTTGGTACTGAGGGCTTAAGGTCAATCTCAGGAAAATGTGTTTGGACTTAGTTAAATAAGTTTTGGTAAATATCGAGAGTAGTTCACGTCATATGTAACAGTTTTCAACCATAATTTAACACCAGAAACTGATGACATAGGTGGTATTATAGTCACGGGTGTCATGAGCTCATATTTTTTTGGGAAGGCTGCTGTTGATTTAGTTGATGGGGAGCACCTGGCCATAAAAGAGAGTGGAGGTTTCAAGTTGAAAAATTGTGCTATTTAAGCATTTTTCATTCCTAAATATGCTAATTATATAGTTGGTTGAAATTGTGATTTTCTTTTCTAGAAAAATTGTTTCAGCGAACATAGTTGAAAAAATACATTAAACATAAGCCTACCTGTTTGAGCCCTGTCTACACAGAATAATTAATTTAACTGTCAGGAGAAACCTGAATGTTACACTTTCTAGCTGCAGTAATGAAAATATTTGACTCGTACAATTAATAATAAATTTATATTTACCGTCATTATAGTACTTCACCTGACTTGGATTTACAATAACGTATTACTGCGCTTGCGAACAGCTGCATGAGGCACCACAAGTGTTTCAAAGAGTGCGAGACAATATGCTTCGGCGCTGCAATGTGCCTGCATTGAGGTAGGAGGGCGGTATTTCGAACATCTGTTCTAAAGATGTGCTTTGTTTGACACACTTACTCTGCGCATGCGCCGAAAAACTTCCACCCGCTTTGTCTTGTTATTTTGTTTTTGATTTGGCTACTATCGTTCACCCTCTCAACTACTGGACTGGTGCCTTGGAGCACACGCTGGTTAAATTCACGCACTCGTGTTTATCCCTTCACTTTTACTGGATTCTAGTTCCGTACAAATGTGCTGAAACAAATTATGTTTCTTTTCATGTTGTGTACCACCCACGTGATTTATGACCATTCATTCCATAACATCCTGTACACACACGCAAGTATGTAAAAGATTTCGCTGACTGACATATCAAACAGCAGCTCAATCCACTGGCCCTAGAAAGGTGAATTTTTTGTGTTGGTTCCCTTTACTGTAATCGGCGCACATCTGTGCATGCTAGTCCTCTCCTACTCCCAAGGCTGCAGCTTGTCACGGACAGGTTTGTAGCTGAGTGACAACAGAATGGCCCGGCTGAATACGCTCTGATCTAAAAACATTGTATAACAGCAAATACCGCACACCAGTCATTTTTTTTTTTTTTTTGTTGGTCAAAGATAGTAGTGGACATGCGACAATAGGCGTATTTTAGCGGTACCTGTGAAAAGAGAATTTTAGCGCTCCTGTTTACAACAGTGTTTGCAAACATGCTGCATACAGGTTAATTAAGGGTTTCTGAATGTTTTTGGCAACCGAGGCAGGAAGATGGTTACAGGGTTTGTTCACAGGATGTTTACCTTAACCATTATTTCCTGTTTAATCTACAATAAATCTGAAATCAAAACAAACTGTATCAATGTGCTTTATAGACGAGCCATAGGTTATTTTCAAAAGAAAATGATGCAATATTAATTTTTCAATTTATGCAACTGCATAATTAATTTACTTCTACAATTTATTAAGTTGTATAGGTGAAAAAATAGTGACAGCAGTTTATTTTCCAACAAACATAGTCGTGAAGAAGTCTTTTGCTTTGTACAGTCCAATTCTATTCCTGATGAGGCATTAGCAAATACACATTTTCGTAACTCTTTGTTGTTAGCCCTTTCTGTTCACTGAATATTGCATTTTAGCGATTTCTTGTAAATGCAAACAGTTACCGCAAACGTTTGCTAACAGCTTGTGAACAATTCAACCGCCAAAATATGCCTAATGTGTGCTGGAGAGTTTGTTCACATACATACTACGTGTTCTGATATAGGTGTGTTTATATTCTGTTACTGTAAGCATATTTGTCATAGTATTTTGTTACATAAGATAAGAGACATCATTTGCAAAGGGATACCTCAATATTTAGATGATGAAACAGAAATATATTTAGATCAATTTTAAATGTTTCAGGTTTTTCTATATATCATATAAACCTTTTAAGAAAACACAAAAGAATGAAAAGGTTTAATTTGCTCATCATCATCATACATTGGACTATCTATAAATAAAAGTTGAAATAAACGTTATATTTCACCAAGGTAATTTTGTTTTATCTGCAGTACATTAGGAGTTTTAATGCATATTCAGTACATACATTTTTTGCATAACTAGACACATTCACCAGTTAAATGTTGTGTAATGCATTTTGTTCTGAATGTGTGTACTTTTATGTACTTTGTCTGCTGTGTTTGTGTGTTATAGGCTACATTATTTATTTTGTTTCAGGTAATTTCAAAGCTGAGCGATTTTTGAATGTACGTGTATTGCAATTGGAATAATACTGTTGACAGTATTGAAGCTGTTGAAGACGCCACAGAAATATGGCAAGTTGATTTATTTAATGATAAATGACTTTGTACTAGGCTGTAGTGCACCTCTGTTGGTAGTCTTAATGTTCACCTTAGTTCCTAATGGGTGTGACAATGCTATGCACATACACATTATAGAACAATTAACGTTACATAAAATTATCACATTTGTTTTAAAATTAAAAACTATTTGAGTAGAATTCTCCTAGAATATGTCACCTCTTAAGAAAATCTCAAGCAAAGAATTATTGATAATTTAAATTTTCTGTTTTTTTTCTGTTTAAACAGTCTTTAAAATTTCTAAGAACCAAACATTCTGATGCAAATTTTTAGCTTATCATATTTATATGTTCTATGCAGTTTACTTGATCTATGTAAATGCCCAGAAGTATTTTGTATAATATTTATAATGTATAAATGTGTAGCCTTTGTTAAACCAGAATAGTAATAGTAGCCTAACTGTCACACAAGGAACAGAAATGATCGATCATGGACTTATATTTGTTGAGGGGAATTTTGTTTGCCTTTCTTTTTCAATTTCAACTATGCAAGGTACCATGTTGCTGTTGTTTCTTCCTAAGAGCATAAATGGTTCGTTTGAAGCAGCTGGTTACTGTGAAATCTTCCTTACATGTTTTCATAGGTCGTATATAAAAAATACTGTAATATGTCAACCAATATTTTGCTCCCTCTCTTGCAGCCTATCTTTATTGTGTCATTTTGGAAGTTTTACCCTCCATATAAATGAATGTTAACAAAAACACACATTAACAAAATTATTGCACCAAAATCAGTCACCGGACACGACAAATCACGTGGCCGCGAGGAACAGGTGCACTCCTGGACTAAGATTGGGACGAAAAAATTCTGCTGACTGAAGTAAGACTGTATGTTATTTACTACCCTACCATTTCAAAACCTCACAGTCAGTAAAGATAACAGAGCTTCGAGCGCCCGTCAGATGTCTTTGTTTGGCGGGCGATTGCGTCAACCTAATACATAACACATTTCACGCTATTAACAAGAGAACAGTTGAAGCTATTGTAGTGGTGTTGCTTCAAAAAAAAATTCAGCTCATTATGAACAACTTCCTCGCTTTCATCCCCCATCTAGCTTCAAAAATAAAAAAGTTTTTCACTGTCCAACTTTTTAATGTTTCATCCAGTAACAAATATAAAGTTAGAAAAATATTTTCATAATTTTAACAAAGAAAATTTTTAGTCTTCCGATTTTTTGTTGGCATCTAGATGTCTGAAGCTATGCACCATAAGATTTTAAATACTATTATGTGATGTGTTTAATGAGGTTTGAAAACAATATAAGTACAAAGTTCTAGTTTTCTAAATTTTAAAACCCTAATAATGATGTAAATGTTGAAACCAATATATAATCCGATGCACGTTTAGATGCTGTACAATATGCAAAAATTTTAAGATAAAAGTTACATCAAATTCGTGGATTTTTGGCTACAGCGTGCACCGAAACAAGGACAGTGTTTATAGCAGTTCCCGTGCATTGAAAAAATGAGTGCAAAAGCGCATATAACTGTATTACAATCTAAGCGTGTGACACTCTATATAAGGGTTCAACAGTACGTTTTTACAAACACCAGTGATTTCAACAATGAAGTACTATTAATATAGTTTTTATTATATCGGGCCTTGCATACATTCCATAGCTCCGTTAAAATGCTCTTCAATTACTTCTCATTTTCCAAGGCCAATTACTACTAACTAGTTAAATAAAAAAAAGTTTTTTTAAAGGAAGATTTTTGTGAAATAAAACATGTTTTATTTCACAAAAAAAATTTTACATATAGATACCACAAAGGTGAACTGTACGGGCACAACCATAAAACCAACTTATTAATGAAAATAAATGGATGTGTCTACACATTACCTGCAGTAGTTAGTCAACACGTACATTTAAAATATCTACAGAAAGCTTAATTTTTTTCAGTATTTTTTAGTCATATAGGCTACCTAAATAAATCATGCAACTTAACTATTTTAAGCCTGCATTTACAAAATTTTGTAACAAAATAATATGAAAACATTTTTAAACGAAGTGTTTTATCGGTTTCTAGAACCAGCAGTGATGCAACTTACCATTATAATATCTTTATTGTTAGTAACATTTTAAAAACTGCACCTTACTTCTTGCAGTATAATGTACTGTGAGGTATCATAGTTGTTTTGAACATTCTAATACCAGACACGTCTGTTCTTTAGCTTGGTGAAGAATGAAAATCATTCACCTAGTGAGGAATGATTCTAAACCACATCACAGAATAAATATTAAATGTTTATTCTGTTCTCTGTAGAACTTTGTATGTAATTTTATGGGTTGTAATTGAGTGAATGTATGAAGATATTTGTGTCAGCACTGCTGGTGAGGGGTGGCATGATGCGATTATGGAGCAGCAGTGAAATGAAGGGAAGGGAAGACTGGAGATCCCCGAGAAAAACTGCAGATCAGTGGCTTCGTCCGGCACAATTCCCACATGCGAAAATCCGGGGACCGACCCACTGGGAATTAAACCTGGATAGCCTTGGTGGGAGGTGAGTGCTCTATCCACTGCACCATCCGCACCCAATTTTTGTGGATATTGAAGATGTGTACACTACAAAGAGGCGTGAAACAGTGGTAGAAAAGGCTGATCACAAGTACTTCTCACTAGAATCACTAGCAAAATATTGTTCCTAATAATCAGAAAGTGTGTCTGGTGTTGGAATATGAGGTACAGTATTTGACTGAACTTTGTTAATGATTGTTTTGCAGGCGTTTGTGGCCGTTGTCTAGATGACTATCTCGGCTTTCGGGCTGGAGCCATGTCTTCATGGAGATGTGGCTCCAACCCGGAAGCCAAGATAATAATTTGTTAATTGTTGCATAATTTATTATATTTATTAATTTTTCCACCATGATTGTAAATCTACATTTTGTGTTTCCATCCTTTAAAAGCAAAAAGCAGTATTCATGTTAATTTATCTTTTTAATATCACTAGGTATTAGTGACATTTATGTCTCTAGCTGTAAATTTGTCATAATTAATGTTGTTTGTTTGTCACCAAAAACCACAACAATTAGGACTGTATCATAAATCTATAATGAACATGTTCTTATCCAAACCCTTTTGCCCATAGCCATAGTTAATTGTGTTGTATTATACGTAAAAATATTCTATGCAGTTTGGTAATGAAAAATAAAAAACACTGTTGTCAGAATTTGCTTCAATCATATTTTTAAAACAGTACTAAAATAATAAAATGGTTGTCTGAAAATAAAATAATTTAAAACGAATGTCTAATTATTACATTCAGACGTCAATAAAGACGTGACTGCGAACTTCGGTGATGTAGAAAATTATTTGTTTCATTATTTGGACTTGATTACCTCTGATGGATTTTCGATTGTGTGTTTTTATATTTTTAACCCAGAGAGTCATCCCAAGGATCATCGGTCTCCTGACTTGTTAACCAATGTTTGGTTTTTTGATTGTAAAGAAGTAGAGTTTACAGAACATTGCAAGAGAAATTTTTAACAATATGAATGGAGCCTAATTTGTGAAATTTTTTTGTGTTATATTTGAACTGGTAGTTTTCAAACTCCGTATTACAGGCATCAATTTGTACCACCAGGGTACACAAAACAATGGGTTCGAATACCAAGTGGAACAACATACTGTACTAGAATTTAAGAGAAATACAAGCTGAAATTCAAGTTACACAACAGAGTTTTATTTAATTCAGGCTTTAGTACAATTTGGTGTTCCTTTTAATAAATACTCTATAAAAAGTGTGCCTGAAGGGCCATTAAGTTCACTGAAAAAAACACAAGCTAAAGGGGCAATCAAAAAGGCTAATGCGCATACTGGTTAAATAGTATAAATAACTCGTCGGCTCCCGATACATATCTACACTTACAGAGAAAACGCGCGGCAGAAGGCCCAAGCACAAACTTCAACGAACCCCATCAAAATACTAACTCACCAACATTATCGAAGAACAGCAGACGAGGCCCCGACAAGCGCAAACGGAAGAATAGTGCACAGGCGAGCGACCAGGATCCAACTGAGCTGGACAGCTAGGCGGCCAGCCTAGGCAATGGGGAAGGGGACGAAGCCGAAGATAGCCGAAGTGTTCCGACGAGCGGCAAAGCATCCTCGCACGCTTCCAAACACTGAGTCCCATTCCATAACACGGCAGAACAAATCAATAGGGTTCAAACAGTTTAAAGAGCGCCCCAGTACATACTGAGGGCAAAGTACCAGTTGAATATTGTTTGCATGTTAGTAATGTTTTATTTATGAAATTTTTTGTATTTATTTGCTTGCCCCTCAATTGCACAAATCACATTTTTCCATACAACCGAAATTAAAACCGAATGTGCTGAAGTAAGGCAGTACACAATTAAAACCACAATTACAAGTTTTAAACAGAAGTTACATCATCAGCATTCTGTTAAAATCACAAGTACATAAACAAATCTCACCAGAGGCTTGTAAATTTGAGTTGTGTAGAAAACGGCACCTTTTAACAAATAATTGATCACCAAGTAAATCACTAAATCATTGCTAGATGAAATTGGAACACTGCTGTAGCTACATGTAATTTTGTGCAGCATGTGCACCAATGTAATTCAACATGTTTAGGTAATTCTCACATGTGCCTGTATTTAGCACATTGTCTTATAATATTTACAAAAAATGTTCTGCTGTATGATGATGTGGCTTTAGTGTGTTGGTTTTATTACATGAAATTTTTGAAAACAGTTATAATTATGCCCTTAATAATTATATTAATAAATAGATTAGCCTGTATGTTTGTTACAATAAATTTGTCCATTTTAGTACTGTACAGTGTTTTTCTTTCTACTGTACTCTGATCCAACTTTTTTTTTTGTTTAATGTCAAATAAATATGAGTAACAGGCATTACTTAGCAGTCTTAAAAATTTAATAGCCCTAATTTAATAAATTTACATATTTTGGAATGAAACTAATAAATGGTAAAACAATTTATGTGATTAATATGAAAACAATATCTTTAATAATCTTTTCAAAAGGGTAATTATTGCATATGTGTTGAGATAAGACACATGAAAAGTGGGAGGCAAAAAAAAAACAAACTAGAAGCTGAGTTTTTTTCCCCCTTTTAATAAAACACAATTTCTGAAAAAGGTTATTTATTTATTTATTGATTTACAATACTAGTACAGACTCCTACTGAAAAGAGCAACTAATCTAAGCCAACCTGATACAGTATAAATGTCTAAATTCTGTGATTATTGAATGTTCCGTAAATTTAATGGCAAATGGTACCCTACTGTTACAAAAGAGTGAACCTAAATGTTAGGCCTACAACATTTTTTTATTTATTGTATTGCAGTTACAAATAAACATTATTAACAACTTGAAATTTACAATGAAAAAAAATGTAGAGGCATATCCCAAGAAAACTATGTACAACTATTGTACCAATAGCCTGCTAAGTTTAAGATAATTGCTTATGTGTTACATTGTATTTTAAGAAAATGTTGCTTTACAAGTGTGTTCCATTTGTCCGGAATATGTTTACGGTACCTTTCTTAGTTCTTGTTTTGAGATTAGCAGTGGTAGCCGGCAATGGTGAATGAAACACATGATCTTTTATGTACCCTCACAGAAAAAAATTCAACATTTAAAGTTGGGGGGGTATTCTTTTCTTACCGTCCTTTATAATCCAATTTGAGGCCTTACTACATAGTTAAAACAGGGTTTTAAGGATTATGTACTTCAAATTCAAAGTGTTATAACATAATACAACAAAACTTTGATAAAAGCATGCATTGAACTTTGCTGTATAGTAATTTCCGATAAAACATAGCTTTACCTGTTGGGGTTAGTTAACGACAGAAATTTGTACTCAGATTCAGTGGCGTGCACAGAGCGGTAATGTGGTACTTGGTTCATGTGCCAGTTTTGCCACTAATTGCACCCTTGCTCTTGACCCTCATACCCAGAGGAAAGCTTCAGATAGGCAGCTACCTTAAGGTATCCACCTACCTGTGGGTTAGAGACTCAGAAATGACTGAGCTATTAAGGTGACCTTGTAGAGTGTATAAACTGAACTAGTATACTAGATTCCTGCTGATCCATTTATACTGTGGGATGTTAAGAGTACTGACTACCACGTGCTTAAAATTTGATACGAAACTATTTCACATGTGCACATTGTTGAAATGTATAAAATACACTTTTAACAATGATAAGACAGGTAGTTTCATAGCATTGCGTCAAATCAGAAAAATAATTTCGCAGCTCCTCAAAATGGGTAAAAGTAGTTTTTTCATGTTTTTTATATATATATATATATGTATGTATATATATATATATATATATATATATATATATATATATATATATATATATATATATATATATATATATACACACACACACACGCACACACACACACACACACACACATATACATACAGTGAACCCTCGCTAACTCGGACTAAAAGGGGGGAGAAGCTGTCCGAGTTACGATTTGTCCGTGTTATCGAGGGGCGTCCGGGAGGGAGGGGTAATCAGTCAATCACAAGAAACATGAGGAAATCAGTACGCTATCATTTCTACAAGCAAAAGAAGCGGCAATATATACTGCTTTGTACGTATCAATTTACTGGAGGGGGTAGTGGGGAAATTATCACTGTAACGGGAGAACTATAAAAGAAAGAATGTCAACCTGGGCTGGCAGATTCTTTTTTATTTATTTTTTATGCTACTTCTGGCTGATCTTTTTTATCTGTGCTAGAAGCTGGCACCAAGGCACCCTTCGACCACATAAAAGTTCTCACCCCCTTCTCTCGCCTGGCTAGCGACAGTCTGTGCGTGCGTGTGTGTGTGTGTGTGTGTGTGTGTGTGAGAGAGATAAGCTAGGGTGGTAGAGCGCGAGCAGAAGTAGTCAAGATCAACCGGTACAGTCTCAACAGCAATAAAAGCACCACACGTGACCACACGCAACTCACGAGATGTTTGCGTAAAAATTGATCTACATCAGCATGTCACACTGTCTGCAGCCAGCTGCTAGTTTCCTATGAGAAATTGTTTTTTTCCAGGGTCTCTTTGTTAGAATACGAGGTCAGGAGCAACGTAAATCTCAGTCTACCTTTCCTCCTTTTTTTTTATTTAGTTGAAGTCACTGCCGTGGTTGAAGTGATAATGTGCGCTTGTAGGCCTCCCTTCATACTATCTTACCTTGGCTGCGTCGTCATAGATCAGTGACGTCTTTACACACTCTTTACACTTAAAATAAATTTCGCAGATACCATCAACATTAACGGGAATTCAATAAAAGCCCATTTATTTTAACCATTTAGCTTTTACAAAAACGAGGCCCTCTAGAATGTGCGACCCGGGGCAAAAGCCTTTTTCTGCCCCCCCTCCCCTTTCTTGATATAATTTATTAAACCCCGTTTTTTTTTTTTTGATATCGTGCCGGCCTCTAGCATAGTGGGTTAGGCGCCAGTTTACGGTGCGAGAGGCCCTGGGTTCGATTCCTTGCTCGGGCATGGATGTTGTGTTGTTCTTTCACCTCACTTCACCCTCATTGGCTTGTAAGACGTCGTTAAAGGGCCGTAAAACCCTCTCACCACCTTGCCTACATTGCAATGCAAACCAATGGCTTTAAATTTTTTTTATTAATGTCCGGAACAAATTGTTTTGCAATCTTGAATTTATCGCACATACCAGAACAAAATAAATTTCCCTTTAGGTGCCATTGTGACGTGTAGTTACCTTCCAATTCACCAGCATCATACTGTAATGTTTATTTATGACGCACGTTAGTGTATGGCTCGCGCGGTGAAGAGAGCGGAAAGATAAAGAAGCGAGGTCTGCCTGCTGAGTTGCGTCTCCACTCGCGCGCTTGCTGAGTTGCATCTCTACTCGCGCGCCTCGCTAGTAACATTTAACCACACGGAACTTGCCACATATTTTACGGTGGGATTATTAAAAGCTACTTAGCGATGAGCAATTGCTTTTAAAGCTTAATACTGTTTTTAAATGAGGCGGACACAATTTTCTTATGATTTTTGACCAAAAACTAATTTAATTAAAATTAATTTTGTTTTTTAAAATTCTGTCCGAGTTATCCGAAGTCCGGGACATCGAGGTCCGAGTTATCGAGGGTTCACTAATATATATATATATATATATATGTGTGTGTGTGTGTGTGTTTGTGTGTGTGTGTGTGTCTGTGTGTGTTTGTATGTGTGTGTGTGTAACTTCACTTGATTCATGTGAAACTGCTCTAGAAACATGTAATTGACTTACATTAAAACTTTTCACAAAATATAATCACCACTGAAAGTGTCAGTCAGGCTAGTGATACCATACGCTGTTTCAGTGTCTTGTGCTAGAGGTGATACCGCACCAGATGAGCCGGTAAATATAGCCCTTGGCACCGTGCCTCATTCAAACACATGGCCAGTATGGCAGGCTCTTTAAGTGGTGACCAAATAGTTGTATTGATGGCAAAAACCATAGCAAAGTTCAGTGCATATTTTTATCTTGAGTTTCCACATACTTCTGGTTAGTACATTTTGAAGTATGGCAGTATGAAAAGGTCATTTATAGCTAAGTTGGGTAGGTTTAGAAATATTGTTTTAATGAGTATGGTGTCTTAATAATAACATTAAATCTTTGTGTCCAAAGTGTGTTTTATTTTCATACATTGGCACAATGGGCACATGTGGGATATCTAATGTATTTATGAACACATTACAACACATTTGAAGCACGTGGCAGGC
Organism: Medauroidea extradentata; assembly: GCA_003012365.1. NCBI lineage: Eukaryota > Metazoa > Arthropoda > Insecta > Phasmatodea > Phasmatidae > Medauroidea > Medauroidea extradentata. The sequence goes on along the minus strand of PNEQ01091319.1, from coordinate 5,726 downwards.
GGCCCCTGTAAGGAGCGATCACATTATTAACTTTCATCTGCCATCTCTTGCTATCTGTATGGAAAAGAAGCACAGCTATGCCATATCAATATACAACACAACTTAAATGATATAAATATTAATTTTTATCTATATTTCAGCAATTTAGGCTCAATTAATTAATTTTTTTTAAATATTGATAATAACTTGTTTATTTTGTATTAATGTTAATTTGGTGTTGTTCAGTAATTTTATTTACGGATATTCCAGTAAATTTCACTTCTTGGTGCAGTTTATCTTTCCTTTACATCTTAGTTACCTGCTGACGGAAGTCAGACTGCAGTAACATGTTTTTCCTCTAGCTGGAATTGCGTTGTTATGCTATGCATTTTTTCAGCCGAAATCTTTTTATTTTCTATATCTGCTGCAGTGTGCATTTCTCTGTTTTTGCTGTTTGTGTGTGTGCAGTCATCCTTCTATCATGTTATTTCATAGCATTTTGAGGGATCTGCCCACATGCTATTATCTTTTTTGTACTCTCTGCTTACGTTATATTCACATATTGTATGCCGTTTGCTACTTTTTGAGATGCTCCTGCCATTTAGTGACGCGGTTCGCAGCCTCATGTCGACTTGTCCCCTCTCCTTGTCCATCTTAGGAGTGTTCAAGCACTCTTTGTACATCAACGGTAGTCATCGTGATGTTCTGCAGAATGTAAGCAGCAAATTATGGTGTAGTTTTTTTTGTCAACCCACATATATTTGCAGTCATAGTAGAATTATCGTAGAACTGTGGTTTGCTTATTTTCTTCATGTATTGTGATGTGACGTCCTCTACAATTTCTCAATGTTAGTACTCAATTGTTTTCTTTCTTCCCTGGCTGTTTAACATTTTTGATATCTTTTGTTATTTTTGTGCTGACTTGTGTTATAGTGAGGATCCTAGTTAATGAATGCAATCCATGTTTTGCACATATTTCACGCTTTTGACTAGGCCGATATAGGTACTACCATTTTGGGTTGCACACCGCAGTTGCCTCAGATTCCTCCTCGTTTTGGTCTGGTTTCCGTCTTCCTGCCTTAGGTTGGAATGCTTTTGAGGTGTTGTCTTCAGCATGAATTCACCTCCAGACTGCAATATTTTGTCCCACAATTGATCCGGCCTTTGTCGATCATCAGCTAAGTCAGTTATATAGTTTTAATTGTTTTAAATGAAGAAATTAAGTTTTACCATCTAAATAATGTCAAACATTTGTTTTTGAAGTTTTGCATACTATATTGATGATACACGCCATGATTCTGACAGAACATCTGTTTTATAAAAAAAATTTATTTTTTATGTTATTAATACGGCATTGGATTTCCGAGGAACATAATTTTGTTAATAATTTTATTATTTTATATATTAAATTCCCTAATTAAATTTTGTGTAAGGTATTTTTTAATTTCATTGCTAGTAGGCCTACATAAATAATTTTCATTTTTTTGTATTCATGCCTATTGAAACGTTTTAAACAATATTATACAGTCTCGTTTGTTGTTTTAATTAGAAAAGAAAACTACTAAATAAACCATAAAGAAAGGAAGTTAGTCCGTTAACAAACCACTAATCGTCTTACTATTTCTAGTTTAACCCTCTGATTTTTTTTTCTATTTTTAAGGTGCCATAGTAAAGTTAATTTATATTCATGTCACCTTACATTTTATTTTAATTTTTTTATGCAGTGTGCTTTAAAGCTTACCTTTCCTCGAGTATTTATTTTGTTCATGATCTGTTATGTTTTGGTGTCCTGTTCGTCTGTTAATTTTGCCACTTGTTTGCTTTGGTGCATGTGTGTTTTAGGCAGGAATTTTGGCAGTTCTAAACCTTTGGGTAAATTTTATTACTTTTATTGAATTATTTAATACTGCAGCACAACTGCACTCGGTGTTAGTAGTCTCACACTAATGTTCATTGAACTGACTTTTTTATTGTAGACAACAGCTAAACTTTATTTGTATCATACAGATATATACTTACCAGTTATGTTTTTGCAATAAAATGGTCTTCTCTATTTGTTACTTTACTTGGTTTTATAAACCCTGCAATAAAAATTACTCATTTTACTGTGTTTCTTTTCATATTGAGGAAGACATTTCCAAATGAGATTTTATTACTGGGACCAGTGGCTATGATTGAAGTGCTTCCTTCCTTGCTCCAACTCTGCTTAGTAAGAATATAATTTATTCTGTACTCGGGTTTCATAACCTTCAGAAATTTTGCAGGTTGAGGCACTGTCGTTTATGCAACTGCATCATATCTGGCTGCTGCTAATAAATATAGAATGTTATTTAACTTATATTTTGTAAAGCAACAAAGACTACATGACTGATCTGTTCTCATCCTTGGCCTCTAGACTAGAATAAATAAAAGATATTAATTTTTCTTTGAAAACAAGTATTTTACTAATTGAAAGTTTGTAATGTATGTACAGTACTTAGATAATGAGTTGAAGGCCTATAATTTTAATTGTAAATTTTTCCATTTCACACTCAATATTATAATATATTATTCTTTTAATTTTACTTTCATGCGTCACTCACTGTAAGCATTGAAATATTAGTAATTCTAAGCACGTGTAACTGATTATTTTTATTATATTTAATTACCTACCTTAAGAAACTTAAAGAAATGTTTCTGACATGCGTAACAAAAACTCTTATTAGCAGGGCAATAGGTAAGTAAAACGTGAATGATTTTAAAATTTTTGAAAATATATATTAAATAATTCCACTAACGTTCATTTCCCTGCTGTAGTTTGATGAATAAATAGTGAATTGAGGCCAATACATACCACTCTGATATCAAACTTCTAAGCACTGGCATATATCTACATAACCCTGAAGGATGACATGAAATAAGGTTGTACGACAAAACGGCGGAATACGAAGGGCAGGGAAACTGAAGAAAATCAGCTGGGCAATGCAACATCTGTCACATTTCCCATGTGCAAAATATTGGGAATTGACCGGGCAGGAATCAAACCTAGGTCGCCTTAGTGCAAGAGAAGCACTCTGTTGTCCTATAGTCATTTGTGTGCTGTTCACTGTCATCCTTGTCGTCGATTACCATTGTATTTTCACATTCAATGTTGTGCCTACTTCTGCCCCTTGATGGGTTAGTTTGGCTTGCTGATAAGAGTTGGTTATGGTGCCTGAGGGCTTTGCCTTCATTATGGCCAGCTAAATAAATTATTGAGGTAGTGAAACTGTAGCAAGGTGAAAAAAGGGGCTAGTTATGTAATTTTGAACTCTCTTACATGTTATTCTATTGATTTTTTTCTCATAATTTCTGTATTCTGTTACCCTAGTGACCAGCTATTTTTAATGTAATGTTTGTGATGACATGAGTAGATGAACTGTGGATCTGCATGATAGTTAATAGAGAAAAGATCCAAATTAATTCACATATAATTTTTAAGATAGGTCAGTGCTTCTAAGTGAATGTAATTTACTTTTTATATGGTACAGTAGTTGTTTTTTAATATTTAAAAATATATGTAGTTCAATTTGTTATTTTATGGTTACGGTGTACAGGTTTGATTGTAATGTGACTTGTAATTGTTTGTATTGTAGGTTAAAGAAGGTTATGACAGCAGCTTTGATGATACACCAATAATCACTAGAAACAAACAGTTTTCTTCATTATTGGAAGAACATTTCTTAAAATTTCAAAATGAGTCAAGAAATTGCTTGGAGTCATCTAAACAGCAGCAAACAAAACCAAAATTCCCATACTTGAAGAAGGGTAAAGGTTTGCAAAGATTTTACAAGGACCCAAACCAAATTGTAAATGTTCTCTATGCTCCAACTACCACCTGCAAAAAACCACCAAGACAAAGAAACATCAATGTTGGTGTACCCCATCAGAAAAATTTTAAGTTGAAACCCTTTGTTCAAAAACATGAATCACGTGATAAAATATTTAATTCTAAAAATGATAAACTCTCGGATCTTCCTGCTACAAACTTATTGACAACTAATTCCTCCTCTGACTCAAAAAATAACCATCTAGCCATCTTACAAAATGTTAATACATGGCGGAATATTTTGGAGCCAAAAAGTAGTCAGCGTGCATTGCAAAAAAAAATTGCTCACTCTGAATCATCAAATGACGACACGTCAGAAGTAAACAGCACATTAAAGGTACAAGTTAATTTTTATAAATTCATGGTTCATGTGTGTGCACGTGTGTTTGTGTGCATGCATATGTGTCATATGCACTTGTGTGAGCACACGTGTGTGCATACATGCACTTGTGTGTGAACACACTTGTGTGTGCAGTGAAAATGAGATGGTACTATTGTATCTTTTTTTTTTTGGGCGAGGGGAGGGGAAATTCCTACAACATGTCGTAGAGAGTAAGTATTGAAAAAACGGGTGTTTCACACTGTGGTAACACATCACTACTGTCATCACTTATTGTGTTCTAATGATTGGTTTAGAGACAATTTCACTACTGCACGAGAATGTTATGGCACAACAGGTTTATATTTATATGTAAACATGAAACAGCACAGTAACTGGCAGTAGTGACTACCACAATATGACCTATTTTTATACCAGAAAGAAGACGTTTGAATGTACTATGTCTGCTATTTTTTTCTCATATTGTGTGCAAGTTTTGTTGGTTTGTCTTGTGCCAGTACGTATCTGTTGTTTTATTTTTACTTCTTCTCTGTGTTTTGTTTGTCGGTGACTAGAGCGCTTTTCCTTATGCAATAATGCATTGCTCATTGGGCAGTTTTACTTTCGGATGTAGGTTAGAGGTAAATTAATATGTAATCGTAAATTAATAATGAAGACATGCTCTTTTCATGTTTATGTGTTATGTTAAGCTTTAAACTTTTAAGACTTGGCATGTTTTGGTTTCTTTCTTATGAAAGTTATTAAGTTAAGATCTTGTCACAGTATTTATATTATTTGTAGAATTATTTTTATTTCTCAAATAACAGTTTATTTAGTTAGTAAGACGTACTAATTAGGCTAAAATTTTTTCTTACTGAAGCAACACCTTCTAGTAAAGGCCTAAGAGAAAGTTGTCCCTAGATTTCTAAATTGCTTGTTACAACAAGCACAATTTTGAATTTTGCCAGTATTATTAGTGTACATCATTAATGCTGTCTGTAAAGGAGAGGTCTAGACACACCGTCACACTGTCCAGCAAAAGAAAGTGACTTGACTCCTTTTTGTCACCGGTATTTCTGCAAACCGCAGAGCGCTAGTAGTCCTTTATTGGAAGATTTGCCTTGTTTACATCCGGCAGTGTTATAATTTTTACAATTATTTATATAACAATGATGTTAATATGGTAAATTTGTATTGTGGATATGTGTTTCGTAACCATAAATGTATTGACTTGCGTGTGGAACTGTTTATTTAAGTTGTCTGATAAGAATTATTATATATTGTTTTAGGACAGTACTGTACGATTTTGTACAGTTTACTATGTATAAATTGTTTGAAATTTATTCCGACAATTTTAACGATGCCAAGTCATTGTGTTGCTCCTAGTGATGTAAAATACCCGGGTATTTTAAACTCGGGGTAAATACCCTGAGTATTTACCCGGGTAAATACCCAAAATTCATAAATACCCGGGTATTTTGGGTATTTATGAAATCGAGTGAAATTCATTTATATTTACCCCTATATATATATTATTATTATTATCATTATTATTATATGATACATTAGGATAGTATATAA
>PNEQ01091318.1:0-19634 GCA_003012365.1 Medauroidea extradentata | reverse complement strand
CTTGCGCTTTAATTGTCAAAGTTAATTAACGTGTCTGTGACAAAGGAGTAATTGTGTGCATAACTAATTGTGTTGTGAGAGTTCTAGTTGATTACTGTTCTGTGTATTTCGTAGCTTTGTGAGCTATTAAATCCAGTACTTAATTTAACTCTTTTATTTGTAATTATAAGACCTCTATCCCAAAGAACTCATGGGAATTGCCCACATATAAAGTTTATGTCTCAAACTTGTAACAGTATGTTCAACAGCCCTCGTGTGTTGTAAATGTGCGAGGTATAGAGATAAAATCTGCTGCGGACAAATTAGCGCAACACATTCCTTTCTCACACTCAGCATGTCCGTCTCTTGCCCTTCAGAAATTCTCATGGACGGCGGCTAGATTATTATCTCACAACTGGTATACGATACTGCGTCACGATGCAAACAGTGGTAGTTTAGATGGAAATTTTTTTTTTGTTATATAATTAGTAAATAAACACTTTACTTTGAAATATAGAGCAGTAGCTCAAGTTCACGTGTCACATGTTACCACATAACGTAACATGAAACCAAGCTGATAGCAAGCCGTCTCCTGTCCCTCTCCTTCTACTCTTCCCCCGCCCAACACCCTTAGTTATCTCAATGAGCGGACAAAGGCACGTGCTTATCTTTGTACTCCCGCCAGTCAGCACAAACCTTCCCTCTCGTACACTTCCAGCGATTTGACCACTACAAACACGTTGCGTTACTATGCGTATCACACGGCTATAAAGATATCGGCTTGTCTATTTTCGTGTGCCGGTTTTGGTACTTCGCGATTTACCGGACATCTGATTTACCGGATCACACCTCCCCCCAAATAGTCCGGTAAAACGAGGGTTTACTTTACTATACAAGATTACACAAAAAAAAATTTCTTGGAAAAATTGCATGGCAGGATACAAGTTTGCTTTCTCATGTTACAGAAGATAGCTGTATCATTTTACAAGCCAGTAGCAGCATTTCACACTAACGGAGTATAGCGCACGTAAAAAAAACCGCCGATATGTTATCAGTCTACCGCATCAGAAGGAACCATCTGGGGGAGGGGGGCTTAAGAGAGAGCCGAGAGATGGGCACGTTATCAGCCTTCTGCATCAGCAGGAAACAACTGGATACATTACGGATAAAAGTGGCGTATGTGAAGCAGCGGACCCAGCTACTTATGGCTTTCTTCCCCGGGATTATGGTACCGAGATGTCCGATGAAAGGCACCAGACGCGTCTTCACGCTTGCCAGTCCGCGCTGCTCCATTCATGTAGGCCTCATTTTAACTTATTTTAACTATTGCTTTTTGATTTCCGAAGTGCACAAAGAGACGTAAGGTCAAGGCGAGTAAAACAAACCTAATGTTTAAAAAATGCAGGGAAACTTATAAATTTCGCCAGTCTAGATAATGGGAGTAATAAAAATAATCTGGATTGGCAGTCATCATTAAATGTTGATTTAAGTTTTAGTAATAACATGCCAATGTCTTCTAAAAATGTTCAAATGGAAAATATTGAGTTTCTGTCCTCTGCAATAGATAATCAAGCTAAAATTTCATCTGATAACTATAAAATTACTAAATCTAATGCTAAACCTGTTTTAGGTATAAACAGAGCTCTTACTATTATGCATAAGAATACTCGCAGTATTAATGGTAAGGTGGATAATTTAATAGAGGCAACTGCAAATTTTGAATCTGAAAATAATCATAGTGTTGATATTATTTGTTTACTGAACATTATTTAAAAACTCCCTAATTAAAACAAATTGTAATTCTTGGTTACAATCTTGTTCCCTATTACTGCAGAAGTATGACAACTGGAGGAGGTGTGTATGTTTATATTAAATCAACATTCATTAGTAGGAAGGTTGATATAGATGTTTGTTTAGAAAAAGATTTTTAATGTGCTGGTGTGGTTATAGGCCTATCATTAAAAACAAAATAGCAATAATCTTAGTCATTTATAGATCACCTTCTGGTGACGTTTTAAATTTTGTGAACTGCCTAGAAAATGTTCTTTTGAAAACAACAAACCAAAACAAGAAATTGATAAAATGTGGTGATATTAATATAAATTTTTTAATTGAAGGTGCTTATAAACAAAACTTAACTTCAGTATTACAGACTTTTAATTTATTTCCTACAGTTAATTTTCCTACTAAAATCTATAAGGACTCAGCCACAGCAATAGACAATATTTTTATTGAATCACAGAACATAGGTTACTGCAAAAATACAGTCTTTTGTTAATGCATTGTCCGACCATGATGCCCAAATAATTATTTTGAGTAACTTGCAGTTATTTTTTAATGACAAAAGTAAACAGAAAGTATATACATATATAAAGATAATAAATGACAGTACTGTGAAAGATATTAGACAAAATTTAGAGAAGGAAAATTGGACAGAAGTCTATGATTGTTTGGATACTAATACAAAATTCTATACATTCCACATTCTGTTTCTTAGAAAATTTCAAGAGAGTTTTCCCTCTAAGTACATTGCATTGAATGAAGTTAATAAAAATAATTGGATAACTAAGGGCGTAAAGATATCATGTAAAAGGAAAAGAGAATTGTATTTACTTATAGACTTTCTAAAAATGAAGAAATTAATTAACATATAAACAATATTGTAAAATACTAACTAATGTCATTACAAAGGCTAAACAGTTCTATTACCAAAACTTTATTTGCAATTCTTCTAACAAAGTAAAAACAACATGGCAAATAATAAAAAAACAAACTGGAAAAACATTAAAGTGAAGTTCAAATACGTCTATCACTTTAAATATAAACAACAACTTAAAACATGATCCGGTAGAAGTGGCGAATCAGTTCAATACATATTTTCTCTTAATAGCTGATGTTTTACGAAACAAAAAAATATGTCTAATAATGATCCTATGATATACTTAATATCCAATTTGCCTAAATGTAGTTTATAATTTAATGCTGGTATAATAACTGCAGATGAAATATGTAAAACTGTATATTAGGTCCCAATGAGCCTAGGCTCGCTGGAGGGACAATTATGAACTTCAACAATCATGGTTCACTTCATATTTGTCTGGAAGATATCAACATGTAAAGATAAATAATTCTGGAAATGAATTTTATTCAAAAAAAAGATTGATTATGAATGGTGTACCTCAAGGATCCATTTCAGGACCCTTGTTGTTTTTGGTTTATGTTAATGATTTACCGTACTTTTTGCATAATGTTGAAACAATAATTTTTGCAGATTACACTAGTATTTTGATGCATGATAGTAGCTCTGTCAGATTTATTGAGGAACTGAATATCACGTATGACAATTTGAATAAATTGTTTAGTGCAAATAATCTTATACTGAATCCAGAAAAAACTGGATTATTAAAATTTTGGTATCCAAAAAGGGATTTATATTGCTAATAAGTTTCTGTATTGTTATTAAGTGACTATAGGCCGTATTCAGAAACAGTTTTAGCAGGGGCGACATTTCAGGTTTTTCCAGGGCGGGGGGGGGGGGTAAGATTTAGTTTTCTGACGATAGTGACCTTGTTGCATCTATTTTATTATTTAATCATGTATAAATTAGATACTTTAATAATAAAACTTCAGTTTTACGTCCTTAAGTTAGCATTATTTACATTTAAAAATACAAAAAACACATTTATACACAAAATTTCCAAATCCAGGGGGGGGGGCATTTGACCCCCCCCCCTGTAGCCCCAAATGACGCCCCTGAGTTTTAGTCATGGTATAAAAATAGTCACAGTTTAAATCGCCATATTTAGTCACTACATTCGATTTTCCATATCCAGAAAGCGCAATTAGAGGTGACTATTATAGTATGGATTTAATTATTTTATTTATTTATTTATTTATTGCCTCCATATTTTCCAGAATATACTGGAAAGGAGTTGTCAAAAATACATACACAGGTCACAAACAAACATATAACATTAACACAATTACAAATAAACACAAACTGGAGAGACGTCGTCAGTGTACAGCATATTTACCAAAACATTGCAACATTGACAACATAATACAATACAAGTGTTTACATTATACTTCATAACAATATCTTATAAAAAGGAAATGTATCTCATTTACATATAATCATTAGCTGCCTACCTTATAATTCATATACTCGTTTACAGAGTAGAATGACTTTTCAATTAGAAAAGCCTTTAGTTTGATTTTAAATAAATTGAAATTGCTAATATTTTTATTGAAACGGGGAGTTTGTTGATAAGTTTTATACCACTAAAACGTGGATTTAGCGTATACATTTTAGTTCTGTGCCCTGGAACATGAAGATTATTGTTACCTCTTGTGAAATGATTGTGAACATTCTTGTTTAATTCAGTGTCCGTATTTTCCTTTACAAATAGTATAGTTGTATAGATATACAAGAAGGGAAAGGTTAGAATCTTGAGTTCCTTGAATATAGATCTACAATGACATATTTTGTCCCTACCTGCTATAATGCCTTTAGTTGGATTTTAAATAAATTGAAATTGCTAATATTTTTATTGAAACGGGGAGTTTGTTGATAAGTTTTATACAACTAAAACGTGGATTTAGCGTATACATTTTAGTTCTGTGTCCTGGAACATGAAGATTATTGTTACCTCTTGTGAAATGATTGTGAACATTCTTGTTTAATTCAGTGTCCGTATTTTCCTTTACAAATAGTATAGTTGTATAGATATACAAGAAGGGAAAGGTTAGAATCTTGAGTTCCTTGAATATAGATCTACAATGACATATTTTGTCCCTACCTGCTATAATACCTTTAGTTGGATTTTAAATAAATTGAAATTGCTAATATTTTTTATTGAAACGGGGATTTAATTGGCCTTTAGCCAGAAAGCGCTTTTCCCTTCTAAGCTCGTAGGCACGGTCATAGAGGAACAAGGTCTGGACACTGGAGTTGAAAATTGACCCTCTTATGACAGATCGGCGCCACTGGCACTCTGGTGTTGTGTTAACATTGTGTAAATGTGACTACAAGGAGCTAACTCGTGTCGGAGCTGCTAGGAGCATTGTTAGTACGATGCTAGATTGCAATGTTAAAACAACACTACATTGCTAGTGGCACTTTCAGTCATAACGGGGTCAATTCAATATCATTGGTAGATAGGAGAGTGTCCAGACCACGGCCGTAGAAGAACAGGTCTGGACACTCGCCTGTATATTTAACCCCCTTGTTGTTTGGCTGTAGTTCACCAAGTTACCGAGAGTATTGTCTTTTATTGGCGCTGATGTTACGGCGGTCGGACTAAACTCCGCCCACTTCCTTCCCGCTAAGATAAACAATTTATCAAAACGTATTTTTTATCAATTTATGAAATACTTTCTTCGCTCACAAATTTAAGAAAAGGCTCCAGCAATCTTTATTTACGTTATAAATTTAACAATGGAAAAAAGTGAGCGGAGTTTGAGTTCGACCGCTCGGATTACAGCGCCAAAAAAAAAAAGACATTCTCGGTAATTTGATGAACTACAGCCAAACAGCAAGGGGGTCAAGCAAAATACATTGGTATATAGGCCGCCTTCCGTTATTCACTGATTTCACTGATATCACTGACAGTTCGCCAGTGTCCGTGAACAATAAGGGAACAGCATCAGTAATCAGCAAAATATTTTCACTGTCAGTAAATAGTTAATATCGGAACATTAAATCAGTAAACATTACTGCAATGTACGTTGCCTAGCAACCTCATCTCTGGCATATCTGTGATTTGATTCTTGCGGTAAACTGTCATGTTTATTTTGTTCGTTGTATAAATTGTATTTACTTTAATAATAAAGTTGGTATATTTTTAGTGTATTGATACATCTAGCACGACTTACGACTGATACTGTTTTCTTCGTTTTTTCACGACGCAGCTTATACGTTGTGTGTATTTAAGGTTTGGGAAGCTGTATCCATTATTTTTAAAATGCATAAACAAGGTACGATTCAACCTCTAAACGTTATTTAGTCTTTGTAAACTGCACGACGAATGTTTCTGTAACTATAAACAGACGTTAAATAAACGTATATAAATTAATAGATACTCTCTTTGGCCCTTATATATTAAAAAAGACTCGTCCTATAATTAGATAACTTCAACTTTTGAATTTCCGCCAAAAAATATTGGTTTACTGACAACACTGATGATCTGAAGCGCCAGTAAAATCGGTAATCTCAGTAAACGGATGTAGCCTCGCACAGGTTATCGTCATCAACCGACCATCAGTGACTATCAGTGCCGTCAGCAATTTCGGAAGTATAGCTGATATTACTGAAAACACTGGCCAGTGAAATCAGTGAATAACGGAAGGTGGCCATAGGCGAGTGTCCAGACCTGTTCTTCTAAGACCGTGGTCCAGACCTGTATTTCTTCGACCGTGCTCGTATGTGTAGATGCTCTTTGGCTCATTGATTCTTACGTCCATGTTTTTTGTCTAACGTCTATGAGTTTTTTGATTACCACAAAATGGAGTCGTAAAATTGAAGTCGTACTGAAGATACGAAGTCTAGTTCAATGAATTATGTTTTGTTGAATTGTCATTTATGTGTCAATAGTCGTGTGCAAAGTTAAGAAATATGGGTGATAAGTGTCAGAATCAGCAGCAATTGCCTAATCCGTGGCAGTATCCACAACAGTATGGCATGTATAATGCTTACGCTGGGTATGTATTTTTATAAAAGTTTCTAAAAGGTATTTGGTTTTTGGAATTGTATTTCATAGTTGTTTCTTCATGAATCTTGTTATTATGTTTACCATTAATTATAAATGAGAATTTAATTGAAATTGATAATTCTAAAACTAAAACTAGTGTATTGTAACTTACGTATATGTTTAAGTTACTATTTAATAATAAACAGATTATGTAATCTAGGTTTTTAACACATTCAAGAGACGATAATAAAGTTTAAACTTGCCATAATAGGGTTAAATATCAAACGTGAAATTTGGGAAATATTAAGAATCCCTACTTGTGTACTGGCCAAACTGTTGATTTTAGGCATATATTTTTAAATCCGTATCTAACCTATAAACACCTAACCTACCTAAATATTTTTTTTACTTCGGACTACCTAGGGGTAGTATTCTTAAAACAATTTAATTTGCGTTGTGCAAACAAACCCACAAACTCCACGCGCACAAGTGGTGCTTGAGAGGGGAATAGCCCACAAGCAACAATCAAATCTTTTGCAGATTCTTGAATGAATGCTTGGTAGAGAGACCATCCCTATTTTCTACAAGAACAAAACAAAATGGAGGAAGTAACATAAGTGAAATAACAGCCTAGTAAAATGTGATCATTTTTATAAATATATACAGTGTTTAGTTTTAACAAAAAACTATAACACATTCTATATTAAAGTCACAGCTTTAACAAAAATTTATGTATGCTACAATCTGTTACACATTGCCTATTTTGTCCCAAAACATTAAAATTTATGTTGTGTCTAATTTGTGTCACTAAAAATCTTTGCTCGTTGATTAAATCGTTCGCCGATATGAATCACACTTCAAAATACAGCTCGTGCACTATCATGTAAATTGCTACGTAATCAAATGCATGTTGCACCATATTGCCAAGTTACAAACAGTTTGAGAATAGTTCATGTTTGAGAAGAGGATAGGATAGGCCCTTGCCTCTCGTAACTTTGCGAGCCCACGCAACCGTATTTAAGATGCAGACGACTCACAAACTGCATTCAAGAATCCTGTTTTCATGCAAGAAAAGATGCGCACTGATTGTGCCACGCCTCCTCCATGCAAACTGACTATGAATGCCAGCCCTAGAGTGTCACTAGACACATTTTTTATCAATAAACTGTATGTCTAAAATCAATAGTTTGGGTGGTAGGCTATACAATGAGTAGCTACATTTTATATTTACCGTTGTAGCATATTCTGTATTGCTTAGTTTGTCACATTCTACTACAAAATTTTAAACGACGACCAGCTTTCAAACTCTGACACGGCTGGTCGTGCAAGACAAGCCTTCGTCGTGTTTATCCACTGCACTTTGGAAACCTGTACTTTAGATGCGCTAAGTGCTTGGTCTGCATAGTCTTAAAGTCACAGTAATCTTCTGTTTGCTTAAGAGTTACCATAAAAGGATTTTTGTGACTAGCAGTCACCATTACTTTCATTTATTCAGTAGGTACTTGACAATGTTTGACACACTTTTGTTTCTCTCTTAATCACATGAGATGTGATTGCCTTTAAAATATGTAATAATAATAATAAATTTTATACTAGCGATTGGTCTAATGTCTGGAGTTGGACAGATTCCTCCCCATCCCCACAGTTCTAATCATCTACTTCCTTCCTAAACCTTCCAACTACCCTAACCATCACTAACTCTTCCCGCAGTGCATTCCACTCCTTCACCACATCCTCACCAGCATCGACTGTCTGCCCCTTTGCATTCTCCTCCGCACCCTCAGAATTTTCTCACTGTTGCTACTGTTTCCCTTAAATGTTCTCTTAGTTCATTTGCAAGCCAAATTTCCTCATCCCCCCTCCCCATTCATCACCCTATACAACCTGACCAGCCTTTCCACTCTCCTGTCCCTTTACGGTTTCCGTCCCAATTCCTTGATCATTATGCTGTTCCTAAAGTTTGTTTCCTCCTCACCAGCCTGACCCTGCCTTTTCCATTTATTCATCACCCCCCTTGCTGCTCTTCCCAGCTTCTCCAGCTCTGGCACCTCTACCTCCACGTACGGATCCCATTCCGCAGCAGCATGTTCCGATACTGGACGAACCATTGTACTATATGCCTCTCTCTTCAGCTCACCACTAACCCCCTTCAACACCCTCCCAAGCAGTCCTAAAGCCCTTCTTCCCTTCTTAACCACTCTGTTCACCTTAAATTTGCATGTATCACAACACAAAGAATCTTATATTCTGTGGTTTCCTCTATCTCCTGCCCATCCCATTTGTATACCTCTCTACTCAACACTCTTCTTTGTAAACCTCACCAACATGGTTTTATGTACATTTATCTTCATTCTGTTCTGCACTGTCCACGGCCACAACCTATCTATATCCTCCTGCAAGTGGATTCTACTGCCCACCTCTGTATACAGTACACAGGCATCTGCAAACATTCTTATTTTACTTGCGATCCTGCATCCCGTGTCATTCACCATTATAGTGAATAACAAAGGCTCCAACACACTTCCTTGCGGTACTTCTGATGTAACCTCTCCTTCCTCCGAAATTGCCTCTCCCACTTTCACTCTGACTTTGTCCCCTGATAATGTCCTCAATCCAGTCAACCACCTGCTTATCCTTCAGCAGTCCTTCCACGTTGCTCATCAATATTCCGTGAGGAACCTTGTCAAAGACCTTCTCAAAGTCTATGAAGCAGGCATCCACCTGTTTCCCCTCATCGACTGCCTGAACCAGATCCTCCAACAAACCTGCCAACTGAGTCTCACATGAGTATTCCTTTTTAATTCCATGTTGTTATTCTTGTATCCATTTGCTGCTGTTCATAACATTTACCACATATTGTACAATCAATCTCTCCATCACCTTCCCTGTCTTCGATGTGAGACTCGCTGGCCTGTAACTACCTGACTTCCTTCTATCCCCACCCTTGTACACTGGGACCGCTAACACCTCCTTTCATCCTTGCGGTGACCTACCCTCCTCCAGCGACCTACCAAAGAACACTTCCAGATATCTAACCAACTCCTTCCCTCCAAACGTTAGTGCACCATTTCGTTTGTTATCTGGCCCAACTGCCTTATTGCTCCTCAATTTCTTAACCACCCTTTCTGTATCACCACCTTTCACACAAAACATGTTATTTACCCCATTATAGATGATCTACTCCAGTTGTCCTATGTCTCATACACTGACATGTATTGTGCCTACAACAGTTCAGCCTTTTCCCTGTCATCTGTGGCAGCCCTTTCGTCTACTCCTCTCAAAGTAGGAGATCCCCTCCCTCCACCTCTAACCTTTTTAAGATGCCCAAATAATTTTCCCCATTCCTTGCCTTTCCTTTCCTCCATCATACTCTTTACAAATACCTATTCTTTGCCTGCTTGATCTTACTTTCCAACTCCCTTCCTGTTTCATGGATTCCCTGGTCCCTTATATTCCATTGCATCTCCATCTAGCATGTAGCTGCCTGCCCTTCCTCTTCAACTTTACAATCTCATTCCCACAGTATGGCGGATCTCCCCTCGCCCTGTAACATTTCTGGGGTACAAATTTCTCCAGCGTGTAATGTATTATTCTTTGAAAGCCAATCCATAAGTCATCTACTCCGGTTTCTCCAGTCCATTGTTAAAAGTTTTCCCTTGGAAACTTTTCCGCTCCCTTACAGTGCCCTTGCTTTGCATTGGCCTACTTGGACCTTACCCAGCTTTAGGGATATCATTGTAATTTATTCCCTCCAGGACCACACAAACTAACGCATTTCCTGGCCTGATCAATACAACATCCAGCACAGACCCTTTGCCATTCTCTCTCCTTGTTGGAGTATCCACCACCTGCACTCTATTAATTAATACTGAAACCGTTCTTAGTGCCCATCCCCTCCGCTCCTTCCTTCCATAGAACACCTGGCATATTCAGATCACCTGCTACTACAACCCCCTGCCTATCCCTCAACTTGTCTATTCTTTCCTTGGCCACCTCAATAGTCTGCCATCCCTGCCCTGGTGGTTTATACACTGCCAGTTTTTTTATATTCCTGCCACGCCCACTTACTTTGCCTTCCAAAATCTCTTCCTCTCCACTAATCCATTCTACAAAACCTTTTAGTCCCTTCCTTAAACATACCATTATTCCTCCCTATCGCCCGTCCCTTTCTCTTCTGAATATGGTAAACTTATCTTGCCTACATTCACTGTCTGGCATCTCCTCACTCAGCCATGTCTCCACTGCCTTCAACCCTGCCCCAGAAACTTTCTAGTTTGCTGCTAACACTCCTACAATTGTGGAGTGGAAAAGCTAAAGGAGCTAAGTGCCAAAAAATACCAAATTGAATTTCCTACATCAAAATGAACTAGGTGTGTATGTCAATATAATACTGAAAAATTAAGTCTCAATAATTTTCCTGACAGATGTTTTGACAACTTAAGAGTGCATGGTAGATAAATAAACGCTGAAAACATCAATTGATTTCTACACTTTTTTCGAAGCCAATATGGATAAAATACTCAATGACAATCCTAGATAGTGGTATTTGCCAAATTTATGAGTACATATTATTCAGAATTACTAAATTGTTACGCGTGATCTCTTGCGCCGCAGTTAAATGCACGAGGTTCCGGCATCAGAGATTGTGCCTCAGAAGTTTGTAACACTGGAAACAATTTTGTTTAAAATGTTGGCTAAAATTATAGTTTAGGATTGATATTGTTTAATTTTCACAGATTGGCTTCAGGAAACCTACCATTATAGATTAATATTTTTAGCGTTGAATTATGTACCACGCCCTTTTAAAGATCACCGCCCCTATATGTCCACAGGCTCTAGCAGCGTTGTTTTTTGCCTTTCACGTAAAAACATATTTTTGGCACTTAGCTCCTTTAGCTTTTCCTTTCCACAATTTACAACCATTATCTTTATCCTGTCATCATGCCCTACTAAACACTCAACCCCTTCTCCGATACTGCGATCATCAATCAGTTTTTCAGGAACCCTGTCACTCACTATTTGCTATTTAGTCCCTCGCTGCTCCATCCTTACCCTGTCCAAACAGCCAGCCGTTTCCTTACCTAACAACTCTCCTGGTATCCTTTTTTCCTGCTCTGGTAAGTGCACTAGATCCCTTCCTACACATACCTGTCCAACCCACTTCCTGCTGTCCAGAATCGTAGCCCCGAAGTCCTTTCATACCCTATCGTACATCTGGCTAGCCTAAACTGCCTTGACATAGCTAATACCTTTCTACATAGAACCCTACTAACAACTGCTCAAGAGCTTGGAAACTTTGCCTGTACCTCCCTAAATAACTCTCTTAAATCCTACTCCACCTCTTCACCTTTTGGTATGCAAGATCATTGCCCCATACATGCACTGTCACCACCTTCACCATATCACTGCCCTTCATACTTCCCACCCTCTCCTGAAGGACCCCACATCGTTACCACCATGCCCACTTAACCCTTCATGCCAAACAAACATGTACCCTTCGTTGTCCCCAACATGTACACAGAGGTTGTAACACTGTAACAGACACATTTGGCAATGTGTCAATGCTGGAAGGGCCAAAACCGGCAGAAGATGTACTGAAATTGTGCTACTGTCACTTGATGGAAGCTGTGATTTGCCGTGATCATCCTTAATGGTTTTAATAACTTTTTCAGCTTTGCGGTGATTGAACTTAACGTTTTTATGACTTGTGTGTTACTGTTATTTTTTATTTTTATATGCAATCAATTACATTGTATCTGTACTGGAAATGGAATAGTAAGCCCCATTTTGGAAACTTTTTAAGGTATTTGCTAGTTTAAAGTAATTTTATGCAGTTCTTGTGTTACCGTATGACTATGTATTTTGGAATTTTTTGTGTAAGTCTTCTGGTTATTAGAAAGATAGGATAAAGAAGACTAAATATATTGACAGATCATAGTAAGTATCCAGAGTTCTGTAAATAATTTACAGTATGATTCTCTTGATTTAACTCCACTGATGATTCTTAGTCTTCTTCTGGAGGAGAAAGATTTTGTTACTATTAGGTGCCAAAACCAAAAACATAATGCCATAGGATAATACTTCATGAAAATAAGCAAAATATATTATTTTGAGAACAGCAGGAGATACCACATTTACCAGATTTCTGATAACAAAACATGCTTTACTTAGTTTATTTGAAATAATATTTTAATGTGATTTCCAGGTAACAGTATTGTTTCAAGTTTAGCAAAAACTTTATATGTGTGGAATTCTCTGAGCTCTTTGGGATAGAGGTCTTATAATTAGAAATAAAAGAGTTGAATTAAGTTATTGATTTACAGGCTCACAAAGCTTACAAAATTACACAAAACAGCAATCAACTATAACTTTCACAACAGAATATATTATGCACGAAATTACTACAGTGCCATAGAAATGTTAATTAACTTTGACAATTAAAACACAAAAATATTTACCATCATTCAAAGACTACAAATCACAATAAAAGTTCAGTCATTTATCCAATCAACAGTCCTTCAAATAGTGACAATGTACAACCTTAATAGTCCCGAAGTGGTGATGAATAGCCGTGTGCTGCGCAGCACCCCGAGTGCACCGCTGTCTTCACTCTTGAGGTCTTCGGTTCGACTCCCGTCACGCACCTCCTCTTCGTTCGTCCGTCAGCCCGCCGCAGCAGTCCCCTTGTTTCGCCCAACATTGCTCCGAAGGCCTGTTGCCTCACAGTAGACTCTGACGTCACCAAGATGTATTCACCAGTCTTTCTCTAGCACGACCAGTAGCAAACTCTCCCCAAATCTGTTGATTCGGTGCTTTAATAGCCTGGCCAAACTCTGGGGATTAACCACATTACAGGGGTCTAAAACTAGACATTTTATCATGCTTCGGACGTGACTTGAGTATCGTACTCTAATCCCTACGATGCATCTCATCGGGATTCTCACTATAAGACAGCCTGTCTTGTGACTAATGTGCCTGCCCTCGACACAGACCCCAGCCAGCCCACCCTCAGAATTACAGCATGCCACAGTATTGTCTAAGCCCAAACCTAAAAATTGAACATAGGCCTACTCACAATTCATTACCGTCTGATTGTTGACATTGTTTGAAAAATGTAGGTCAGATTTATATTTAGTATGAGATTTAATTACCTTGAACTTATAAACGTTCAACACAAGTTTATTAGCAGCAAACCATTTGAACCTGAAATATTGAAGATTTGTGTTTTATCTTTCAGAATTGGTGAATGGTTTGTTAATTATTACACTTTGTAAGGATTGCAACAAGCACGTTTGCAGCGGTCAGTTTTGGTAGCACACTTTCTAATGTGTTTACAACACTGTCTCCTTCATTAAGACTTACATCATTACTACCTCCTAGAAATATTACTGTGTCTTAAATGTAAAGTCTCTACATAGTTTCACATCCCTCAATAACATTTGCATATCTAGCCCCAGGTCGAACAAACCCTATAACTGATGTTTCAGGGAAAGCATTACACAGTTTATCTACAAGACCACGCCTGTGGCTGTCTGAAAATAAAGCAATTTTTTCCTACTTAATTTTTGTTTCCCTGTACATTAACGTGCTCCAATTCATTATTTGATACATTTTCTTCATTAGCTGTTAAGTTTTCTAGAACATCGTACCTGTTTTGTACTGTAACCTGATTTGATGCAGTTGTTGAGGTGGATGTGGTTTTCCATTTCTTGCAATCTCAGTCCAAGTTGATGTCAAATTGACTGCATTTCTTTCATTGATTTCCAGAGATATTTTGATTTCTTCTTCCAGTACTTTGATGATTTCTTGGAGTGATGCATTTCCTTCCTTTAACTATTTTACCACATTTACACTAAAATTATCATCATACGTATTTCTCACTGTTTCAACATCACCATCGGCGAGTAGTGCACCAGCTTTATTACAAGATTCACAATATCACTCGGAGCTTAGTAATTCATCTTCGTTTACTTCTGTACACTTTTTTGGAAATGATGCCATTTGTCACAAAGATCATAGAGTATTACATTATTATTTTTACTAGCACCTTCAACTGTACTTCCATGCGGCACCATCTTGCACAAAATCCAGTTGTCAGACCAAGCATAAGTAATTTTCAAACTAAAACAACTATGTGTCATTGCTGAAACAAAACACTCCAACGTAGTTATTAAATACCTCTAAACGCAGCGTAAATGCAGGCAATTGCATAAAAAAAATAAGAGGGTAGAATGTAGGCAAACTGTTTTGTTTTATAATGTCTATTATTCAGAACATGCATAAGATACGTATGTCTAGTTGATTTTGATAACATGTTTAGAAAAGATACATGTAAATAATTATATCTTTCAATTTGTCTCCTTGCATATTGCTTCTATGCCATGTAATAAAATGGGGTACATGTAACATAGTACAACCACATCTTATTCTTGTTTCTGTGTCCCAAGTCGATATTCTCTGTGATGGTACAACCTAGGCATTTGAACTTGTACACTCCAGCAATCATTTTGTTGTTGATGTAGACTACAGTGTGGTTAACTCTTTCGCTACGGGGAAAAATTTTAATTATTGTCAAGATGGTGGGGAAACAATAAATAAATAAAAATACTTTATTTCTGGTTAATTTCAAGCCAGAAAACAGTGTACATAGTGTTTGCGGAGTCATTAAATTCAGTGTTCAACTAAAGTTCTCAGCATACAAATCATATAGTGGGGAGGGGAAATTATACTGCCCTGTCTCACTCTACATTATATATTGAATTTTTTCAAGTTATTTTGGTGAGCTCCCACTATTAATTGTACTTCTCGGTTCCAATGTAAGTTCCTAATACCTAATAATTTATCATTTTGATCAATTTTAAGCTTCTAGAAGGCTTATTAATTTGTTGTGTTAAACATTATCAAATGCCTTTTGTAATCAATAAAGCAAATAAAGACATCCTTATTCATATTTCTTCTTTTGTAATAGGATGTTAATTGCTGTTAGGACTTCTTGACCGCAAACCATCAAAGTTTCAGCGTGCCATCAATGTTTCAGCAAATTTACACTGCCCGAGACTTTTTTGCTTTATTTTGTATTAAAGAAAGGTCTTGGATGCTTTACCAAGAAATCCTGCAGTGCATAATATCTTTACGTATTATTTCAATAAACAAAGATGTACAGACAAATTGTTTGTAGGAATGTATTACAAACTCTTGTCAAATGACAATGGAAGTATTTAATTATTATTCTTTCAGAGCTTATGAATAAGTCAAAAAAAGGAGAGGTATGCTTTCTACAACACACAAGTACAAGTAGGTCGTGCAAACAATTAAGATAACCTGCACTACATACTGGACCACCAGTCTCTCCTATACCTTCCCAGTATTTGATGTAAGACTCACTTATTTGTAACTGCCAGGCTTTCTCCTATCAACCCCCTGCTTGAAAATTGTGACCACCCCCACTTCCTTCCATTGTTTTTGTAACTTACTCTGATAATTCAGTTCTTGCAGGGTTGCAAAATTTGATTTAATTATTAAGTGGGTTTAATAATAGTAATTTTTCTTAAATGTTCACATGTTTGTTTTTCGGAGTGTATTGTTAACATGAGTTTATTTTGCTTGAGTCTAATTGTTGATATTTTTCTGTAAATCAGTTATTTTTGTTTTATAGGCAGACATATGGTCAACCTGGCTTTCCACATCAAGGGTACTTTTACTACCAGGTAAGGCTATTTTTTTTAAATTTTTTGTTATTTTATTAATGAAGTAGACATTTGCTAATTTGATTTAAGACAAGATTAAACATTGATTTGTGGTACTTCCTCTGTGTATATGGGCTGCTAATTGCAGTCAGGATAACGCGGATCTTTTTTTTTACCATTCTCTTGTTTACATGTGTTTTTCCTCTATGGAAGTATGTATGTATAAATGTAGTCATACTACATCTTGTAATTTTTGCCAACTGTCAAGTTTTGTTTACATTTTATTATCAGTCAAAAGGACTTGAAGCAAAGTGATGTAACATCTGAATTATTTATTTCGTAGTAGTACTCGCTGCTGTCTACTATACATGAAAAAAAGAGTTATGTACCAACCAACCTTTCGGTAATTTTTGGCTAGCCAAAGTTTCAGAAACAGAGTTTTCAGCCCTAAAAGAAGTGAGATAGGTTTGAAGTATGGTAATATTTGTACTAGAACATTTAGTTTTTATTAAGCTTTCTTAAGAGCTTTGTTGGAGCTTATTAGTAACAAGGTCACTTATTTATTCACAGCAGTTAAACAAATTACCAACGTCTCTGTCTCTGGAAACTATTTAAAAAATTTAAATATCATTTTGTGCCCTTAATGAATATGTTCCATACAAAGTTTCGTTATTTAAAATATAAAATATTGATGCGAAAGGCAACCCTATTTTGTTTCCTTTGAAGCAGTTGTTCCTGTTTCATTACAGTATGTCACTGGAACAACTTTCCTAAAACTTATGCAGTGTTCAGAGTGCACACCCATCGACCTAATCTAAAATTAGTGTGGTCACAGTCGTCACCTAATCTAAAATTAGTCTGGTCAGACTCTTTGTCACCTTGTTACGTAGGGAACTATCCAAATTGGTTTTCTCATCAAATAAGTGAATCTTTGTTACAAGGTCATCGTGTATCACTTGTCTCTTTACCCAACCTCTTTCCTCGCAAAACTTTGTACTTGGCAAATCTGTGTACTAGGCTAATAACTGAATTTACTTATTATTTCTACATTCATCTAGTCTTTCATAGGCAAGAATTTTGCTGCAAAACACAGTAGGCTGATCCCTTGAAATACACTTTCACAGTAATAACATATTACAAATTGCATATTGCAATTATAGGAAATGTATATTCTGAAAAAGAAAGTGCACTTGGCTAAAGTTACAGTTACTATGTATACATTGACTAAAAAAAATAAAGTATAATTCTTTGTAAGCACAAAATGAAAAGAAATAATTTACTTTAGCAATGTTATACCTAATCTTATTTCAAAAGGATGTGTCAACTTAAAGGTGATGCATGACAAGTAGAAATAATTTTTTTTTGTATTATTTGGTAGTTTAAATTAACATACTTGAACTGTATATCACTATCACACTCTGTGGTGAGAGTTAAATACTTCGTGCTGTAAATTCATAAATGTGTAACATCTGATTAATCAATATTGATGGCGCAGTTATTCTCAGTTCTCTCTAAGTTGAGTTCTGAAGTAAACAAATAACGTAATACCATTGCACTTTGCTAGATTCGAATTGGCTCAATTTGTGCAGCGCGTCGACGTACTATTTCCAACCGACAAAACTGTGTACAGTTGGTATCATAGGAAACAACAACGTCCTATATATTGTGTGAAAATTTCGTTCTTGTTATCGACATACGGAAACGAAAATTACATGAAAAGTTGATAAAAATATTGACATGTGTAGTTGCAGTATATTTCAAAATTTAATTGTAATTGTCAAGCCATGACTAACGATCGTATTCAAATATTCTGGTACTAACGTAACGAAAATTTGGTACTACATGCAGAAAATAAGTTGTCAACAAAATGTGATTAAACTTACTTTAAAGTCCTCATGGATAATTTTGTACTTCGTTTTGGAAATATTACATTTTATAAATCACCAAACACTCTGTGGATAATTCACTACATATATTCGTTATTTTTTTATTGTAAATAATGTTATGCAAGATTTTGATTCTTGCCTTTTAAATATCACCACAGTTTAAGTAATGAAGATATATATCCACGTTTCGAAAACCATGCAAGATATTTTCACTATTCACGTCCAGCGTCACATAACCTAATCCGCATGTGATGTAAACATAAACAGACGCGAGGACGGAACAAAATAGATCAAGGAATTTTGGTTCGGATGAACTGGAACGGAAAATGGATGCACGTAGAAACCATCCGCAGTAGCTAAACTTTTGGTACTTTCAGAGTATTGTGCATCTCTAAATACTGGCAAGTGGACCAAGAAACTTGTACGTTTAACAGTACGTCAGTCGTTAAATAACTTGTGAATCAACTGTACAGACGTGTCGTCCGCTAACCATAATTACAGTAATAAACATATAGCGTCGTAATTGTGTTTGCAATGTCTGTATGTTTTAGATATTTGTTAATAAAACTCTCTTATTAAGTAATGGAGTAGTAAATTTATATGTACACGACAGATAACAAAGATTTGTTTATTATGCAAGATCACAGTGCACGGCGGTCTGCAGCCAATGAAAATGTTTGTTTATAATTTGCTTTGTTTATCCGAAAACTCAACTTAGAGTGAACGGAGAATAGTTATATGTATTAATTTGGAATTATGAGTATATTTTGGCTTTTTCTGTGTTATTAGGTAATGTGTAGACCGGGCCTAACTTATATAAAAGTGGCGAGTTATACCAATTCTATTTGTAAAATGCCAAAGTACTATAATAATAATTTTTACTATTTTTAATGAAAATATTGTTATGATAAACAAATGTAAAATTCAACATGCAGGCCGAGACCCTGTCTCAACGTTTTATAAATATTGTTTCCTTATATAAACTGTTCTGGTGGTAGAGTTTTGTAATTCTTATGTGCATGTGTGCTCACAAACATATCTGTACGTAAGTATTTATGAGAATATATTTACCTGTACACATATGCTTGGAGTTTCAGCAAGACTTATAAAACGCACAAAAATTATTTTCCTTACTTTAAATGATGTCTCTTTAATGTGTGATAATCTGTTTAGTCTAGCACAACATTGTTCATGGTGAGCCGTTAATGGCCCAATATACTCTCTACTCAGCCGAAGGCCTAAAAAAAAACAAACACTCCGAAGGCTTAACCCCACGGAAAAGCTCACACAAACAGGGCAAGACTCGGCAACACTCCTACCTATCCTTATAGATGTAGGTTGCAAGGTTAAGGTAACTGCATTCTTGAACAAAGAAAAACTCGGGAAAGATCACT
>PNEQ01091317.1:106666-137781 GCA_003012365.1 Medauroidea extradentata | reverse complement strand
TAAATTCTATATTTTCGGCCAAAAACATTTCGTCCTCACTTGACGACGACATCTTGCCTAGGAAGCTGTCTACCCACTGCGCTTATTTCCAGCTTTCTTCGTGTGCACCTCTCAACGTTACAGACGCTGGAAACAAGCGCTGACAAGTACAAGCAACATGCGCGCCGATTTCCAGCTTTCTACGTGTGCGCACCCTTAAGCATACTCTGCTTCATGTTTTTTATTTTTAGTTTTAAGTCATTTATTTCTCAATGGAGTGTGTCCAAGCAAGTAAATCCAGTCCTGCACTCCTATTGCACAGTTCTTTCAAATATCATAAAATAATCCTGCGATAAATAGTACTTTATTAATTAAAAGCTAAGTTCCAAAACTATTATTTCTGGGTTCCGCCAGTTCATTGAGGGATTTTTCATGGTATAGGCCGTTCACGATAATGTTAGCACTGCATAAAGTTTCGCAGTCATATTTACTATTTTTAACATGAAAACTTACACGTAACTAAAAACCAACATAATCGTTTCAACACTCTAAAAAATTAACGTCGTTTTGCCTAATAAAACATATTTTTAATTAGTTAACAAATTCTGCTGTGTCCTCAGTTTATAGTGAACAGCCTATACATGTGTACAGCCCCATCGTGTTAATATTGCAAACTCTGTATAGTATTTTTTTCTTGTCGGCCTGGGGTTAACGTATTTTGCATGATCGAGGCCTAGAAGTTTTCGGAAGCGGTAAGGACGAGACTCGACTAGCATCACGCTTCTCCATAGTCTCTAGGTGCAAGACAATGACCTGGCGTGTAGTCTTCTCGACAACTCGCTTGTATGAGGCATTCGCCGGTTTCATTATTATTTTATGAAGTAATATTACATATATAGGCGCATTGCACATGCCTATATCTTCTAAAAGATTCTGTATCAAGATTTGCATACATGAAAAGGACCATGAAAACTCCCATTTTCCGAAGCGTGAAAATTAAACTTTAGAGATACGTGGAAGTGGGTATACGCGTGTATGAAATATTCTTTCAGTGCTATTCCTAAGCAGACATAACTTGCACGCTGAAATGTTTTCAAATAATCTAGTAACGGCCGAAGCTGTGTACCCAGCTCGGCGTTAGGCGACCACCTTAATTATTAGTAGGAATAGGCAGAAAAGCGTTTCATTCAGGAGCTGATCCAGGGAGGGCGGGGACTGCTGCTCCTCTTTTGACCTTTTATGTATGTTTTATCTGTAAAATATTACCAATTTTTAAAGTGGTGTATTCAATTTTTTGTTTAGGAAATGCCTTAAATAGCATCATTTTGAACCTTAATAAAACAGTATTTTCCGGGGGAAGGCTTCAGTACCCGCCCGTTTTATTTTCTTTGACTCGGGTGTGGGCATAGATAACTTTTTTTAGAATGCCCCCCAGAAAAAAAAACTTTAGCTAGATCCGCCCCTGTTTTCATTGCTACCTGGCTTGATAAATAGCCCATTAATGAACGGAATGTCTTAGCGTTATGCATATAAAGTGGAGGATCTGTGGAATGTAGACTGTACCTCGTTCACCAGAAAGAACACTGGTCGTACACGAGCCAAGATGTGTGCGACCTCCTTGTTACTGGCAGAATAATTTTGGACCTCACGGACTGGATCGACAGCTTTAGTTTGATAGTCGTAGACAGTCGGGTAAATACAGTTTTAGCAACAAGAGGTATATTACTGTTTGTGTGTTTTATTTTACTTAATATTATTTCTCACAGTAGGTAACACTGAAAGTCTCACCCACGAGCTGGTTAGAGACTAACTGGGCAAGGTACTGGATGTGACACATAGTGACAAATCACATTCTTAGTACAGGTATACATAGTAAAATCGGGACGGTTTTTCGACAGGAGATTGTGAACGTTAGTCTTTATAAGCTATAGTAATTGTCTAATTCTTTCGACATATTCAAGGACGTAAAGGTAATATCTCGTAACCTAGGTTACAATGTTATCTTGTACAGGTAGTTTTGGAGTGAGCTCAATAGTGTTTGAAGTAAAGTAACAGTGTAGAATATGTTTAACGGTATCTTGAACTGTTCGGGAAATAGCTACCACGAGGCAATTGAGGTTTCGTGGCAGTAGAATATTACGAAGTTTCGTTTTGCTTCAGTTTATGAAAGTACTTGCCAACAAACACCACTATAACACGGAATGAATTTGGACCTTAGAAGTGAAGAGATTTTGGTTAGCACTCACACCTAGGTCTTCAACGCTTGTGAGGGGTGACATGAGGTGAGTATGGAGCAGCGCCGGAATGAAAGGGCGGAAGAAACCCGAAAAATCACGCTGACCAGTGGCATCGTCTGGCACATTCCCACATGCTGAAATCCGCGGACCGACTCCGCTGGGAATCGAACCCGGATCGTCTTGGTGGGAGGCGAAGTTGACTGCGTCTACCGCAGCCCCTTGGGACCAAAAAACAGTTTTCTCCCACATTAAGAGGACGCGATAGATAATTCAACGCTAAAAGCATTAATTTATAACTGTAGGTTTCTTGAAGCCAATTTGCAAAAATAAAACAATAGCAATCCTAGACAATAGTTTTAGCCAACGTTTAAAACACAATTATTTTCAGTGTTTCGAACTTCTGAGGCACAATCTCTGACGCCGGAACCTCGCGCATTTAACTGCGGTGCAAGAGATCACGCGTAACGAATTAGTAATTCTGGATAAATGTTTACTCATAAAGTGGTTATTGAGTATTGTATCCATATTGGCTTCGGGAAAAAGCGTAGAAATCAATTGATGTTTTCAGCGTTTATTTATCTGCCACACACTCTTAAGCAACTCTGAATAAAAAAATAATGGTACATGCCATTCATTTCAGATAGTGAATGTCACGAAATTTCATTAATGTTAACTTATAATTACCACACATAGAAAATAAATTTGTTCCTAAATTTCCCTGATTTTCGCTACCGGAGCATAAAAATATGCGTAATGCATGGATCAGTACCGGACGGCCGCAAACATAGCTACACTATAATGTCGACCGGGGCTGTGGAGTCGGAGTTTTGGCAACTTTATGTGGAGTCGTAATCGGAGTCGCTTGAAATGTAGCAACTCCGACTCCAGATCTGACTTGGCTAACAAATCTTACATTTACATTTTTACAATTTATGTTTAAATCCTAGTACTCGAATTTAAGAAGCGCATATTTAAACAAGCTTAGGTAATCGCTAACTAAAATTAAAACTCTATAAAAATTCTTTGAGAAGTCACAGTAATTATTATAGAATTGTTAAATTATTAATTTCTGAAAATCTGGAAAGTAGTTACTGTGCAAAAAATTTAAGATATTCTTAAATAAATTTACAAGTGTCTATTCACTGCGTGATGATTAAATGTGTTCTGATGGTACACATTATACAATATGCTTGCGTAACAATTGTAATGAGAATTGGTCTTTAATTGGTGGAGTCGGTGTTGGAGTCGGACAGTGGAAAAACTTTGGGGTTGGAGTCGATAGCTCTGGTTACCGACTCTACAGCTCTGATGTCGACAGGTTCTCGAGATTCCATGCTGCGATTTCACAGGCAAGAAACAAAATGTACATTACAGCATGTGTGTTGAAATTAAGTAGCATCCTTCATTCCTGCCTTTCACAAGACTGTATATTTGTGCGCTTTCTCTGAACAAAGCTTTCATAAGTCTGTTCAGAAACGTGACCTGTTAGTGACGAAATATACCAGGCACAAATAAATTGCTTTCCTATAGACGCATGTCCATAATCTTGACGTGACTTTACATTAAGGATGTTCAAGTGCGATAGTTAAATGTTTATGTGAAATAGTATTAGTTTTGTAGATGATACTTGTGAATGCAGATTCCTCTTACGAAACAACTTTAGCTGGCGTAGTTTTCTCATAACGGTGCGTCAAAGTCAAAATTTGCATGCTCTGCTGCCGTGCAAATCGTGAAAACCAATTGACTTACGTACGTGAAATAATTCGTAGTGAAGTAAGATACTATGGGCTACGTAATAAAACATTTGAAAAAATTCCGCGAACTGTTTTTTGTATTTTAAAAAAATTGCTGAATTTGTATTTTTTCTGTACTTTTGCGATTTTTTTTTTTTGTAAATTTAAAGTATTACGTTGTGGGTTTTTAATGTTTTATTGCATAGATAGTGGGGCGTAAGTTCATAGTGAATTATTTTAAGTAGGTCAGTTGGTTTTCACTATTTGCATGGCAGTGTAAGAAGCAAATTTTGACTCTGACACGCAATTATGAGAAAACTATGAGAGCTAAAATAGTTTCGTAAGAGTAAAATGTACTCGCAAGTATCGTATCGCTTGAAAACACTTTAAACATCGAGGATGATTTTTTATACTGGTGCATTCAGAGATTGCCGTACAAATGGGCGAAATTTACTTAAGGCCGGGATTACGATACTTTAACTTGACTTTCACGTACCTCTTTATCATGTTCACGTGTACGTAACACGTGATCGACTGAGATTCCATTTTTACGACCCTTCACTTAGGCTATGAGAGGTCGGGAAACCGTTCGTCGAGTACAGCCAACGGTAACATGACGCACCAGAAGACAAATGTGATTGGCCGAGATGATCACGTACTATATTTCTAAGAGACAAAAAGCAATGGGTCATCTCGACTGATATGTCTAAGTAGCTATATCGCATGACTATTATAGTTAGTAAATCGAAATTGATTACACCACCACCGATTCCTCATATGCCCCCGGAGGCCGTGCTGTCGCGAGACCGACAGCCGAAGCTTCCAGAACTCGCTGGGTGTTTGTAAAATTAAATGCACCCCGACAGAATAGTTTCAAATTATTGAAACCGACGGCGGGGCGCGTGTAACAGTTTGTCACTTGATACCAAAAAGTCCAGGTACGCCGATTTTTCGCGAAAAGCCTCTAGGTTCACCCTAAAGTCCTGAGTTAGATACTGCAGCCGTAAATATTCGTTTCAACACAATAATAGTGCAAAGCTGTTTGACTGAAAAAATTATTAATTAATTTGGTTTAAAAATTTGTTTGTGAACGTTATCTGTATATAGGCTACCTGTAAATTTAAAGTTATTCAAAGGTACAGTACCTAGATTCCTTTTGATGTTTATTTGGAGGTTTCCCCTGATATATTGACTTATTGTTGTAAACATTAACCTTTCTTTGTATACGAAAGTGTACCATAACATTTTAGAGGTATGTTGTATTTAAATAGTGTCGCATTATCCACAAGTTGGTCGCTATTTTGCAACGCCAACTCGAGGGTGTTAGAAAAATTCCTCTGAACAACAACCATATGAGACATACAAGAGTGAATAAAACTTCAATATGCCTTTAGAATTATTAATTGAATGAAACGTAAGAGGTGTATTCATTGAACTATTTGTTAAACGTGTCTTATTCAGCTTGGAGTAGCTTTCGAAGTAGGAAAAAGGTCACGTTGTAAATAGTTTCTTCGATAAAAGAATAGCCGCAACTCGCTGCAACGTATTTCAAGAGCAGGTACGGAGGCACCTTAACAGCTAAATCGCATTGTTCATACTGTAGCGTAGTGTGAATAGAATTTTCTGTATAATGCATATTTAACATTTTTCTTATAAGAATTTTAAAAAAGGTAAAAATAGAACTCAATATGGAGGTTGAAACAGAGCCTTAAGGCTTGGCATCAGTCGCCATATTGAAATATTTTATTTTTCGCTCTTATGAAATCCTGAGAAAAAAAGTATGAAATTTGTGTCCGTTTTACCCCCAGCTCTCTGCCTGGGAGGGTAGGGGGAAGGAGGCAACATTGCTGCTGCCCTCTTTGTCCTAAAACCCGGAATTTAGAAAATACAAGGTTATTTTAAAATCGTCCCGAGTCCTCGAGAGAAAAAAAAGCGGAAGTTAAGCCGAAAGTGGTTCCCTGAGATGAAAGGACGTTTGGAGGGTCGACGAAGACCTGCAGTTATCATTAGTGTGATCAGTGTTGTGTTATTTGTATTTAGTTAAGAGGAGTCTTTGCCGGTGTCGAATTTCCACCTTTGAGGCATGGGGACAGCGTAGCGATAAGAGCGAGTATCCCACGATTGACAAGTAGTGTATCGCCTCAATTCGCATCGCGCATACCATGCGTTTCGTTGTAGTCTTTTTCCTACGGGACCTAAAGCGGTAACCACATCATTTTATTTTTGAATAGTTTGAAGTAAAGACCAACGCATGTCTCTCGCTTTGCACTTTACGAATTCAGGTAATATTTCTTGGAGTTACAGCAGTCTAAAACCCCCATTTTTAGCCATTTTGAGAGGCCCGAAAATCATGTTAATTACAAGTGTGCTGAATTGTTGAAAACGTAGAAGAATGGCTTTAAGTGTGTGTTCTTTTCGTAGATAACAAATTAAGCGGTTTCGCGTAAAAAAATAATACGTGTGACACGCTGAAACGCTGTCCATGCGCCAGTCGAGGACTCCTTAAGTTACGTTAAAAATAAATAAAACAATGGTTAGTTGAACAGTTAGTGGTGTATTATGAGAAAGCACAAGATTGTACAGTTATGTAAAGTTGACGGCTTGCCCACAGGCCAACTCCTAGCCACTGCCTTACCTGTCCCCGGGAAGTTCAGCGACAGTTACGGGTCTGTCACGCCGCCTGCTTCCAACTCGCCCAGGTTTCATTGGTAAAGGTGAAGCTTTCTCTTCTGGCAACAGCGCGTGCCTTGTTGGTCATCTGCCGCCCTGTTACGTCACGATTCGCAGCCACTGCCGCATAACAACTTGTATCTTATTGTCGAGTATATCCTGTTTCGTGTAACTTCAATAACGTGTATACAGCTACTTGTGGCCAATAACGGTTCACATTTCGTCAAATGTGTCAAAATGCAAGACACACTTAACAGTACAAATAGTGAAATGGAACTCGATCAGGTTCATTTTAGAAATAGGTAAATAGAATTTGCGGTATAGTCGCCAATTAAACTTTTTTCTTCTCAGAATTAAAATAAAAAAAAAACGAAAAATAATAAAATTTAATATGGCGACAAATTAAGTCTTCAAGGTGCAAAATGGTGCTATTTATGGCATTTCCTAAATAAAAAAAAATTGAATACACCACTTGTATTATTTTACAGATAAATTAAACATAAAAGGTCAAAATGAGGGGCCCGGCCCCCACGCCGCCCCTCCCCGTGAATTCATGCCTGCACCCAGATATACCCATGGTCAATGATTTCCTCGGCAGAGGCATCTAGAACATACATGACTCACTATTTGTACCGTATATGCCGGATTGACCCCTCTCCCCATTTAAACAAATTCGAAGTTTTGAAATCGTTATGAAATTTTACTAGAAAGCAAAGAAAACTGACACGCTAGGTCACCAACAGTTAACGAGGCCTCAGTACCTGCGCTCCAGATGCGTTGCAGCGAAATACGACTGTTATTTTTTGACTTAACTATTTAACGGGCATTGTATTTGTATATGTCGCTATTAGAAGTTTGGAACGTTTATAAGAAACATTATTTTCGGACCCCTCAAAATGGCAAAAAAAAAAAAAAAAAAAAAACTGCCGTTTCTCGAGAAATAACCGCATTCGTTAAAGTGAGCACTCAAAAAAAAGCCCTGATAAATTTCTATTTTCTGCCAGTTTATATCTTTCCGCTGCATGTAAACATCAACATTGCCACGTGCTTTTATTTACATAGGCTTGTACAATGTTTACATTTACATTACACTGCTCCGATAAATGTTATCTACAATATATATACTCATTAAATGCACGGGTGCTGAATACATGCTATACTCAGTAGTAATATTAGTTACAAATACCTGCGAGTTATGGTCTTATAACACTGGTTCCTCTGCGTCTATAGGCAGTTCGCAATAAAGTGAGCACTCGAAAAAGCCCTGCTAAAGATCTATTTCCAGCCAATGCGTATCTTTCCGCGTGTAACAGCTAACGACGGGAAAAGTCTAAAGGCCGTGTCTCAATTTAAAGAATACTCTCTGGAGAGAGTACTCTTTCGCATTACCACGAGAGAGAGCTCTCTGGACTCTCGCTCTCTCCGATTGGGACGATATACTCTCGAGTTTGTAAACAAACGATGAAAGGTAACAAGTGCGTAAATTTTATTAATAAAATTTATGAACACATAAAATATATTTGTAGGCATTTCAAATGATAATTTGAAACTTACCAGCGTCGCATTTCAAGCAGCAAATAACTGTTTATAGGCGATGCCATAATTTTGTGTTTTGTGAATTTAAACGTATGTTAGGGCAGAATATGTTTACACAACTTCTTGCCATAATTATCGGGGTCATTGTATATAATTATTCATGTTTTAAATATTGAAATATTAGCAATACGTGATACGCATTTCTTCAGTAACCTCAAACCATAGCTGTAATCAAGATGGCGTGTGCCAGAGAGAACGAGAGAGTGCAGCGAGTGAACAGTTTCGTTCTCTCGCTGTACTCTCGCTCTTTCGCACTCTCGCCAACGAATTGAGACGACCAGAGAGCACTCTCTCTGACGTGTTCGCGAGAGAGCACTCTCTGAAGGAATTGAGACACGGCCTAACCTCCTGGGACACGTCACTTTATGTTTGCGCGTGTGAGATAAATTGTTCAGTCGATATGTACATATATAGTTTGATAAAAAAGAAGTTTATTAATTATATAAAATACAATTATGTCGCTGTTGGTTGATTTCGTTTCAGTATTGTTGTATTTAAATACGAATAAACACGGAACTATATTGTGTTATTTCGTTGCCAACAGAGTTAATCAACTTTCTACTTCGTACATAATTACGCTAAATGGTGGTTGTGAATGCAGCATGTGAAAACGTAAGACTCAATTAAACATTTATTTATATTGGGGAATAATTTATCTTGTAGTCATACATTATTCAATTAGTTTCAATAAATAAAAATAAAGTAAGATAATATATTACAGACATTTTGTTATGCCATAAACAATTTCCGCACACGTGTAGATTAAATGTTGCTGTGAATCCAATCTCCAGTATTTAAAGTACGTGCATGTGTTCGTACGTACGTTGTGTGGTTGTGAATCCGTCTTTTATGTGTACATACTTCCAGGGGCGTCATTTCAGGTTTTTCCAGGGGGGGGGGGGGCAAGATTTTGTTTTCTGACGACAGTGACCTCGTTGCATCTTTTTTTATTAATTAAGCATGTATAAATTAGATACTTTAATAATAAAACTTCAGTTTTATGTCCTTAAGTTAGCATTATTTACATTTAAAAATACAAAAACTATATTTATACACATAAAATTCCAAATCCAGGAGGGGGGGCATTTGCCCCCCCCCCCTGTAGCCCCAAATGACGCCCCTGCATACTTCATGTTTACGTAATTTGAGTTTGTCAAATCTGTTAGCAAATTTCACCGATCTCACTTGTCCTACAGTTCAGTAAAGTTGGGTAACAACATAATTCCCGCCTTGACCTTTAATTAATTGAGAAGGCTTCTGGTTCTGACAGACGCGGGAAAATTGGGAAAGCTGTTGGTTTCAGCACGCGAGTTGCCAGCCAAGACCTTGGTTGCCCGCACAAATAACAGGATTTTTCCTTCACAATGGGATTCTGCCAGACAAGGCAGAAGGTAGCCTGGCGCCGGCGCGGCGTCGGTTACCTATTGTTCTGATCCCACGAGAAGGGCTGGACTGCGGATTAGATTGGCTATAAGGTGGTCTGTGGTAGCATGTTGGTTATCTGCTGCTCTGATCACACGAGAAGGGCAGGGTGGACTGCAGGTTCGTACGGCTGTTATGAGATGGCATGTGGTGGCGTGTAGGCTACGTACTGTTGTGATCCCACGAGAAGAGTGAAGGGTGTTTTTAGGCGGAAAGTGGTGGCGGGTTGCCTATTGCTCTGATCACACAAGAAGACCCTTAGTGAACGGCATGTTTGTACGGCTGTTGCCAGGTGATCTATAGTGGTGTGCCGGGTAACTAATATTCAGACCACACGAGAAGCAGGATTTTGTACGTTGCGCGTTTCTGCGTACAGTTGAAGCTGTGTTGCAGGGTCGGAAACGAAAGTATATCTCAGTTGCCAAAGTGTGTGGACACTTCAGTTGGCAGGCGTAAAAGGAGCCAGTCTCGAGGCCGCATGGAGCAGCTGAAGACAGAGCGGGAAGCTGTGTGGGTGGAGCAAGTTTTGCACGCGTCATGCACAGTCTGCAACCCGTGACGGCACGTAACTCCCGACACATTCTCAGATACTCGGAACAACCCGGACTCTTAAGGCCCTGCTATCTAGTTTCTACTTTTGTTAGCAATATAAATTATTTTTCGCATAAACGAGAGCAGATAACAAAATTTTGTCGGGCAATTTTGTTTAAAATAGTCTTCTCCATGTTGGCTGATTTTTTTTTTCATGGCCGTTAATAGGCTACTATGGTTTTAGCTAATTATGTAACCAACTAAATTCTGGTTAGTTGACTTTTTAGTCAAAACTGTGTAATTTCTTGTTTTGAAAAAAATAGCTATCATGACAAAAACCATTTTAAACAAAACTGCCAGACATATTTTGATACTTGCTCTTGTTTAAGTTTTAAAATATAATCACTGCAAAAAAACTAGAAATTGAAAGAGCATTGCCTTAAGGGCATTCACGTGGCACAAAATCCACAATTTTATATTTACATGGCATAGTTAAAAAATTTTTACAATTGGAAGATGTAGTCACAAGTAACGTCTATAGTACGAAAACTATGTCGTGCAAATATAAAGTTATTCATTTTTGCCACGTGAACACCCTTAAGGGGGAAGTTTGTGCAAAATTTTAATTATTTCAATAATTTTTGTATTTGTATGAGATGTGGTTTGTTGTGCAGACATTGCAACTACTTTTTACAGTAAAAATAATTTTCTTAACATTCATAGTTTTGGTATAGTGGCATATTAAAGGCCAAATTTGCACAAAACAATTTTATACAAGGAACTAAAACTGACGTACATAAAGGAAACAATTCACACTGAAAGACAGTGCCACCAGCTACGTCAAGGCATATAAAACCACCGCATTGAAATGTTTTATATTTTTAACAAATTACAGAAAATGGCAATTTTTTTATTTAAAATTTAGCTAAAAAATTTCACTAGTTTTTTATACATGTCTAGATTTTGCGTGTGCCACTATTGTTCACTGTGAATTTGTTAATTTCTGTAACTCCATTGGTTTTACTTTCTTGTATAAAACAGTTTTCTGCAAATTTTTGCTTAGCATGCTATTATACAAAAACAATGAAAGCTGGAAAATTTCCATTACTGTAAAAATTAGCTGCAATGTATGTCTGTTTTAGCAAACTATACCTTGTACAAACATAAAAATTTAAACAATTAAAGTTTACAAGGAGCCACCTTCTAAAGAGGGGAAAAAGTACCCTGACAACTTACATGTTTGGCGCGTTCCAAGGGACGTGGTAAAATTTATGAAAGGGTGCAACCGTGGGTGAATCAAAACATGAGAGGGGACAAGGGGCCAACCCCTTTTTTCAAGTATATTGCCAACTGGCAAATAGAAAATGCTTAACATTTAGGAACTATTTTACAAGTGCTGAACATTCTGGGTCGAATGTGCATTGAAACTGTAGACTTGATTTTATATGTTGTACTGATTCACATTCAAAAACTTGAAAGGTGGTCATGGTTGTTGCTAGGTGTCGATCCAAAAATGTAGGTCTACTATTTTCCCTCCCCCTTTCCACTGAAATGAGTTTCAAATTCGCCCCTGTGGACTGCATTCAGCAAGTGACTCCCAATTAAATGTTTCTCCTTTATATTATTCTTTCAGTTTCACTTACAATTTTTGCAATAAGATAAGAATCTGTTGCAAGCTCATATAACATAGTTAGGCCTATTTAATTACCTTGCCTGTGAGGTAACCTGAAAGAACTAGTTAACTTGTACAGGTAACTGAGATTAACGCTCAATTGAACTGGCTTGGTCCCTCCCCTTAAGGATGCTGCCTACCTGAAGATGTTTTGCATGTTGGATATTCGGAAGCAAAAGAGTGATGAGGGCTACAGTGACTTCATTGCCCAGTGCCCTATTACTCTTACACTCAAAGTTTTAAACAAGTGCACGGTGGTTTTGTTGTACTGCTTGAATTATGAGACCTTAAGGCCTTGCCCGGTAGTTTTGTAATGATTTTGAAAGTAGGTTTTTTTAAATCATCCTAATTTTCATCCCTGCATTGTTTTGTCACCAATGTATTCTAATTAGCATCAAATTATTTAATTAATTAATTTTTTTAAAGCAAACCTCATACTCCTCACATATTTACACCCAAAGTATCACCAATTTAGTTTTGAAAGTAAGCCAGAATCAAGCAGAGTTATATTTTGCTAATGAACCATCCATTATTTTGCAAAAGCAGCATACAATTGTGAATTTTATAACTGCTCTTAGGCTTGAATTTTTTCAAAGCATTCTGTTATAAATATTTTGATTTTTTGCACCAATGTAAAAATAATCTACCATGTCGTTAAGCAGGAGACTATAATAATTTTTTTGGTGGATGGTCTCTACCAAGTATGTTGTAGAATTCTCTAATAGTTTAAAGTAAATCTGAGGAGTATATTTTGTGATGCACATATTATATAATTTGTTTATGGGGTGGTGAGAGGGTTTTACGACCCTTTAACAGCAAGGTCATAAGAACCTATGAGGGTGAATTAAGGTGAAAGGACAACACAATAGCTATGCTCAGGCCAGAATTTGAACCCAGGACCTCTCGCACCGTGGACTGGCACCTAACTGACAATGCAATGGAGGCTGACTATAATTTGTTTGCTCTATGTCTCCAAATAGCCTAGAGCCTATAGCACTAAGACATTAAATGAAATTGTCATGCCTAACAAATCCCCAATTCCAGGTATCCTAATGATCCATCGGTGAACCGAAATTATACTTTTGTGCACTCGCAAGGGACCAGCACATGCTCCCTCCCTGCACGTTTGTGGTGATGCTCCTTTGTACTTACTTGCCAATATTTTCAGGTTTTCTTATGTAAAGTGTATTTGTTATCTACAGGTCATTCTAAAGCACCCAGTACTTTATTAGTTTCTTAAGTTAAATGTAAGAATATACATGATTTACAAATTAATTTAATTATTTTTCTGTTTTACAGCAGGGCGGATAACTGAAGTGGTGGTGTTGCTGCTGGTAGTAAGTTATTACTTATTTTCATTATGAAAATTTACTCTCCTAGTCTGTAATATTTATTTTGAACACACAACAGAAATTAATATTGCACTCTTTGACATTATGATTTTGCCAATTGACACAGGGAAAAAAAGATAAATTTTTATGATGCGTAAAACTTCCTGTCAAAGCAAGAAAACTGCTTCCAGGCAAACGGACTAATAAAACTGGTGGTTAGCAGTAGAGGACAAATGCTTAAGTAGTGGCACTTATCCACTTCACATTCCATCATTAAATATGTTGCTTATTTTAATCAGCCATTGTCTGATGCACCCACTAGAGAGACTAGATAGGCCTACTACAATTCATTTCCTGTTACATCTTACTTGAAGCTTTGTCTGTTTTATAATATAAATTTTTATATGCTTTTAGTTTCGAGGCCCCTTCAAACAGTTAAAAACTTGTTTTTTTTTAGAATGCTGTAATCAGAAAGTACCCACATTCTTTAGACACAAAGCTAGAAGCCTGTGTTTGGCCTTTAGAGTCACTTAGTAGCCAAGAAAAAGAACAAAGTGAGAACATTGCACTTTGAGTTCAGCTCGCAGTGTGTAGTCTCGTCGAGCATGGCAGTTTGCCCTTATTTCTCTGCAGTATCCGCACCTCGAACGCGGCAAATTATGTCTGGTACATGCACCTCTTGGAAGTCGGGTATTTCTTATTATATAATATTTTTGTATTCTAAAAGAATTGCTAAAGGTAACAAAAATTTTTGAAATTTTCTTTTAATACAAAAATTTTTTGTATGGGTTTTTACAAGACTCACTATAACTGCAGATGTCTCTATTACTCGTGAATTTAGAATTTTCATATACTATTGAAATTTTAACATTTAGTGAGGTAACATTAATGCAAGTGGAATTGCATAAGCACAGATTTTCATTTTCTGAGACATTTAAATCCAAATTTGTTAATAAACAAGTGAAACACTTGCGTAAAATATATGCATACAGGTGCTGTTAGTTTTCTCTTTATTCTTTGCGTTAATTTTTTTGTGTTAAAATGTGTATCTGTAGCACAGTAGACAGTAACATATCTTCTAGAAGAAATGTATAGTGTGTTTTTAAAAATTGCACAACCTATACCTCTTTATAATTGAATGTCTGCATGTTAGAGGTGAACATGAATGCATGACTAATATATCCTGTAAATTATACAGGTACCGAAACTTACTTAGTACTACTTATTACATGAGTATGGTTTTAGTAATGTACCGTTTGTTTCAATGTGTTATTTACAAACACAGGTTCAGGCAGACTCCGCCATTTTGCCTGTGTACCTCTACCGAAGCCTTGTGCTGTTCGGGGACACGTAAATCGACCAAATAAATAAATAAAATATTCAGTTAAGCACTATAGAAAGTTGTGCTAATAACACACAGGGTCTGTAATAGGGTACCACCTAAATATAGTTATCTTCTGGGTAGTAGGAGGTCTGTCAGCCCATTGAAGAGAACTGCTGTGCTTTATAGTACTCTGGCCAGTTGTTCTGTGATTGCCTTTTGACTTACTAGCGTTGCATCATTTAAAACACATTACTTCTTGTATAGAAATAATACTTAAATGTTTTATATATCTGTGTGCTCATGCATTATGACTGCAGAGACGAATTAATTTCTTTGTAACCACAGAGTATCGAGTAGCTTTCTCAGAACTTGTAGCAATCTGTTATTCCAATACATGTTATGTCTACCCTTTTTTGGTATAACAATGCAAATAAAACTCTTAAGTTAGTAATGAATGCATATTTTAGTTCCACTCACTTTTTTTCCTTCATTCTTCAGGAATGATTTGTCAGAGAATGGCAGTACGTAATTCATTCATTATAAATATTGTAGTTGGGAATTTCAAATGGTTTAAATAAAGAGAAAAAGTATTTTTAGACACACAATCACATTGTTGGGTCAATTGAATATCCAGCTAATGAATGCAGAGAATTATGTTGGTAAATTTTCCAAGGAGGTGGTTTCCAGAACTTTGACATTTCCAAGATTTACTAATTTTTCATTTTGTAGATATTCAGTCTTGTTAGGTGTTTTGCAGGTTAGAAGACTGAACTTAACATCCCAAAGAAAAGAAAACTACCTTACTCTAGTTATTATTATTATTATTATTATTATTATAATTTTCAAGCTGTAGTAATGACTACACGTTAACTCTTCCATTGAAAATGTTAATTGCCAATCTTGTGTGTCATACAGATAGCAGCAGTGTTGGTGGACGCTGGGGACATGATGAGAAAGTCCATAGTGTTTGACAAGAAGACTCCTGATGTGTTCTACTGCCCCCAGCAAAAGCCCACAGGCTTTGACAAGATGTTGGTCAGGGCAAGGCCGTTGAAGAAACTCTGTGAGTTTGGAGG
Organism: Medauroidea extradentata; assembly: GCA_003012365.1. NCBI lineage: Eukaryota > Metazoa > Arthropoda > Insecta > Phasmatodea > Phasmatidae > Medauroidea > Medauroidea extradentata. The sequence goes on along the minus strand of PNEQ01091317.1, from coordinate 122,210 downwards.
TAGTGCCCTTCCTGAAGATTACAAGTCTGACTGCTACAACGATGTTGACGAGTCGGAATATGCTTGCAAGGAGAAGTACCGCATCATGGTGAGACACTGTGGCTGGTAGATGCTTGTGTGTCTGCTTAACGCAAGGGTATGCTCGGGAAGAACTGACACGAGATAATGTTGCTTGTAGTAAAATGAACCTGCAGTTCAGAGTAATAACTAATAATGTACGATAATACAAAATTTATTAACCTACAGTATGAGAAAAATTAAATGAAATAATTACTTAAACTTGTCAGAAAAATACATATTATGAAAATTTTACATTTTTTAATGCATCAGCCCTATAAATGCAAGCAAAAAAATGAGCTTCAATACAGTCAAAAGTTGCATAAGTTTCCCACTGGTAACAATTTTTATATTGCAATGCCATCAACACAAAATACAATAATGTATGTATGAGGAAATATTTGTATTTTAGAACATTTCTGTTATATATCACAGTAATATTTTTTCAGTGATTAAAACTTTTAAATTAAGGGCTACAAGAATACTAATATTCACCATTTAAATGTTCAAAATAATATACCTAATGAAAAGTAGAAAATTTTTTAAGTTGTAACAGGGTAACAGTCTAAATGTAAAGCAATATTAATAAATACTTTGGTATTAACTTACTGTTGTTTTCTAACAGTTGTGAGCAAAAAATTTGGTGCTAGTGTTATTGGTTAACCTCAGGGTACTAACTTGTGTTTTATTGCAGAAGCGACTTGTTCAGAAGCAAGAAAGTGAATCTTCGAAGGATTCTCCGGTGAAAACAGAGTTCTTCCTGACCGAAGATTACTGAAATGGTCCCCACGACCACATCTGCCATCCTTTTGTTAGTTTCCTTAGAAATTAACAGGGTTAGGTACCATGAAAATATTTAATTGTTCTGTTGAAGTGTGTTTTTTCCAGCTTCTTCGGTTAACTGTCTTCTGGTTTTCTGCTCTCAATTCTCCTACTGCTATGCTGCTGTCCCTTGTGTTTCACTGCTGTTTCTGTAGTGTGTAATTCTAATAATAGCACAAGTAGTTCATTTTAGAAAGCTATCTAAGGACTCTCCCAGAGTTTTTTTCCCTCACTCTTTATGTGCACCTGAGATTAACATAATTGAAATTATTAAAAAATTCTGTATGTCTTTTATGGAATTTTATTAAGACAGTTTCGAAACTAATTTTAAAGTATATAGTGGTACCTTTTATGAAACCTTAATTTCCCAGTTGTTAATTTTTAACTGATCTGGGAACGTCCGTAATAAATTGCTTTGTAGTAATACTATGTATTATTATGCAAGATAGTAAATGTGATTCTGTGTGTTCTAACTTTTGTATAAAGTATACAAACTGCCTTTTAATGTATCAAATACATAGCATAACTTCAGGTAAAATGATGTACATATAGTAGTACATTGTATGGAAAAATTACTGAACATAAACTAGTGTAATTCACTAAAGAAGACGACCTGACTTGATATCTTAACATGTGGTATTACTGAACGTACAGTTAAACCAATTACATTCAAAAAAACATTAATAGACAAAGTTTCATTTTAAAAAAAGCTCTAGAAACATATGGTAAAACTGAACATTAACTACAAAACAAGACTCTCAAAAAGCTCAAATTAATACTTTAAAGTGGAAAGATTTCATGGATGATCATGTGCTAGATTAGGTCATTTTCCTCCCAATTTTCAATTGAAAGTTAAATCATTAACTAAAATTACATTGGTATTTTAAAAACAAACAAATCAAATTTTATGTGCAAAACCCCTGTCAGTTGCCCATAAAGTTTTACCTAAGCTACAGTTCTATAAGACTGATACAAGAGTCAAAAATGTCAAAATTGAATTCACTACAAATTCAGATGTACAAAAAAGTTTGCTTATAAGTAAGTACCTAATTTTATTGGCTTTTTGGCTATCCTAAATAAAATGCATACAATAACTCAAAATAAATTTTTTTTTAATGTCTTTTGTTTGTTCGTCTTGGGTTTGCCTTGCTGTAACCATACATTTTACAAGCCTCACAATAACTGCAGATATCTCCAAGGATTCTGAATAATTCGGAGTTTTCATGTACACTACTATTTAAATTTTAATAACTTGTAGTCAGCTAACGTTAGTGCAAGTGAGATTACAGAAGCACAGATTTCCATTTTCTGGGACATTTAAAAACGAACTTGTTAATAAACCAGTGAAATACGTTTCATGTAATGTGCTATTACTAGTGTAAAATATGTACATATATGTGCTGTTAGTCCTTATTATTCTTTGCACTAATTTTTTGTTTTGAAATGCAAATTTATAGCACAGTAGACAGTAACATTTTTTCTTCTAGAAGTATGTAGTGTTTTTATATTGCACAACCTCTACCTGTTTGTAACTGAATGTCTGCATGTTAGAGTTGAACATGAATGCATGGCTAATATATCCTGTAAATTATACAGGTACTGAAATTTACTTATCACTACTTATTACATGAGTATGGTTTTAGTAATGTACAGTTTGTTTCAATGTATTATTTAAAAAAAATCTGTATGCTGAAATTGTGCTACACAATATCATATTACAATGTGAACTACATACCAACCCACGAAGGGTCGTACACAGCATAAATTGTCAAGACTTGCTTAACCAATTGGTTAAAGTGGCAAATCAAAATTTGCTGTGGTACCAGTAAAAACTTGGAATTTTAGCAGTCGGTTAAAGCTTGCTCAATTTCATACAATTTCATTGCTCTGTTTTTAAAAGTAAACATTTTAGGATAACAAGTAGCTTGCAGTAATAAAATTAATGAAAACAATTAGTATTAGACAAATGTAATTTTCAAGTAAAATCAAAGAAAAAACTGAAAATTCCTATTGCAAGGATGATGTAAATATTTTTTTCTTTTGCAAAATTACTACAGTAAATCACTAAAACTCTGAAAAGCTTTGTTGCGACTAAATGTCAACACTCGACTTCCAAAAATTTTACGCTGTACTTTTCCGTAGTTATATAAGCTCACATTTACTTGCTGAAATGGTCACATGGACCTTTCCCTATAGTATATCAAGGTCTTTGTATTTAAGCTACAAGCAATGGTAACAAGTGGGTGGTAATATTCCTTCTTATGCGAAGTGAAGTGCTAGTATGTATTCATTAAAAAATATGTAATAAACCTCTCAACTTAACTCACTTCCTTTCATTCAATCAGATTCTGCGTAGAAGCAGTTTTGAATAAAATTATTTTTGTGCAACTGGCACCTTTATTTGGTGGCATTTTGAAACTTGCTAATGTGATTTATCGTAAAAGCTATTTTTTTTGCACAATTTTACGTCTTGAAATCTGAATTTTCGTGGGGAATGGATCGCCCCCCCTCCCCCCCCCCCAATACTACCATATGCATTCTTAACCAGGGTTTTGTGAATTAGAATTTGATAAAAGAAACTGTGTTAATAATTATTCACCGAAACAAAATATATCGTTAAAATTATTACAATTGAGTAGACCTGTTCTAAATCTCTCCTTGTCCATTACGAAAGAAAAATTAGTTCTGAACAATTTCGTGTAGCTTTTAAATGTGTGCTAAAGTTGACGTGGTGGTAATTTCCAAAACTTGTATTTAATTAATGCCATCTGTAATCTAATTTTTGGATTGCAAAATTCTAGAATCAAAATTCTAGAATTTCCATTTTCCAACTTTTTTTTTTTTTTTTTTTTTTTTTTTTTTTTTTTTTTTTTTTTTTTTTTTTTTTTTTTTTTTTTTTTTTTTTTTTTTTTTTTTTTTTTTTTTTTTTTTTTTTTTTTTTTTTTTTTTTTTTTTTTTTTTTTTTTTTTTTTTTATAGGGGAAGGGAGGATAGATGTTTTACGTATTCTCCCTACCCCACCATCCATGATTTTGTTCCTGCCTTTGAAAATCATGGTGCTGCTACTGAAAATACTGTATTTATGCGAATATAACAGCCCCAAGTTTTGTCAAAAATTCAAACCTAAAATATTTTTTCTTCTAGAAGTACATATGTAGTGTTTTTATATTGCACAAGAAGCTGATCAAAAAATTTTTTTAGTCATCTGAAATACATGTAACCAACAAATTATTTTCCTCAAAACGTGCCAAATAATAAACAGGTTGCAACTAAAACAAAATAAATAACCATATCGTAAACATGCAATTAATTTTAAAATACTAAAAAGAACACATGCGGTACTCACCTCTTGTTTACAAGCAAAGAGGCTGCTGCCATATTTTATCCAGGCTTTAAAATAATTTCCTTTGCAAACGCTGTAACACAAAAAACATTTAAAGCACACCTATTTTCAATAACAAAATATTTACAGACAATTGAAAACAGGCGAAAAATTATATTCTGAATATGATTCGTCGTCATTTTCGTCGCTAGCGGAATCGCCAGATGTGTTTGGCGCATCAAGCAACATGTCGTCTTCTGTGCCGTCCAAGTTGGATGAAGTCCCAGTCACCTTAAAACTTTTCATGATCATCTCTTGGGGAGTCGATCGCCACGCAGCTCAAATCAGGAACACACTGTTCGAAGCAAAGCAAGTTTCATCCGTTCAGTCAGAGTGAGGCTGTGTTCAGCTGTCGTCATCCACGTATTGTATTGTCGCTTGAATTCAACCTTGAACTTGGGCGATTCCATTCTACTCGCAGGGGTGGCAGGTTAATAGGTGCTTGGGGATATTTTTTTTTTTGTCATGGACGTTATATACAGAAATTTTATTTTTACAATTTTTGAATTTCAAAATTATAATGGCTGTTATACACAGGAGGCTGTTATAATCGCGTAAATATGGTAATGCAAAACTGGTACACTTTGTCGCGACTCATCCAGTATACAGTAGGCCCTACCTTCAGTAGTAGCTGTATTGTAATGTACCAGAACTAAATTATTTTAATGTGACATTGTAGAATTAAAACCCTACATGCTACAAAAAAAATAATCAGTGTGGCCACCTAAGTGAGTATAATTACTTTTGTTGCAGATGAGACTTCATCCACCAGGCAGTGAGAATGCAGAAGTTCACATCTCAAAGGACTTCGTAGAAAAGTATCAACCAAAAAGACTAAAGAAGGAATGAATCTAATTAATATTTCTGTAATTTATTAATCTACAGTTACATTTTTTCAGACTTCTTCAGCATCCACAGTTTTACACATTAACATGTACAAATTAATTTATGTATGTTGCAAACTACTGATGTATGAATAAATAATACGGTATTTGTTAACCATAACACATAAGTAACAATATTTGTTACACAATATAAAATGTTAATGATAAAGCAAATTGAGTTGTTTTCATTACATAAATAATTATTTCTGTGCTAGATACTGTATTTATTGTCTCGGTAAAACTACAATTTGCCAACTCAAGCGGCTGGCTGTTTTTTATGAACCAATAAATATAAATTGTTTCCTTACAGTACTAAAAGCGCAATACAAATACATTAAAATTTACTTGGTAAAACAGTTCTCTACAACACGGCTGCCATTTTTTACAGACACAATACATTTTAGCAGGTATTTAAGTGTTGAAACAGATTTACATTTCCCAGAATTTTAGAATGTATTAGCAGTATTTTGTCACTAGTATAACACCCAAGCATGATGTTTCCAGTAAACAAAAATGTATCGGGTTACTGTACAAAGATATAATTTTTTTTTTTTTCATGTATAATAGAAGGTCCATATTTTGATGGAAAAACATGACACAATATGTTAGCACACGTTTAAACTGCATCATGATTAACTCTATCTGAAAAAATCATGCCAAATGCTTTCTTTCAGGAAGTTCATTGGATACTGATAAATAACTGAGTTTAATTATTCTGTAGTGTTTATTTACTCGCCACATCTTTGAAATACGGTCTTCATTTGAAGGAAATACATTGAACACGGTTATCAAAACAAACATGGCTGCAATTTCTAGCTGCATGCAAACAGATGGCTGATATTCCATATTTAAAAATTGTATTTAAAAACCAAAAGAAGGATTATATGGGCAGTAAAAATGTTTATTGTATTTAGTGGCAACTACTGTAAATGGTTTAGGTTTGTTTTGAGAAGTGTGTTCATTGTAATTATCCCTGCCATAAGATAAACCCAACTGCCCTCTGTAAATTCAACTAGATAGCCTTCCGTACTTGTACAATGTGACTTTGAAACCAGAACTTAACTCCAGTGCTCATGTAAAGGGGAACCAATTCAATGTGAGTTAAATAAATTCAACAATTCAAACACACTCATATAAATGACTTTTCCAAACTTCCCCTTTCCTTAAATAATTGGTTCCACTCGCAGTTCTTCTACATTAGAGATGGTGGAAAATTCTCTTCATTCTCCCCAGCCTGCCCTTGCCTTCTCCATTTATCTTCATCCAGCTCGCTGCCCATCTTTGCACCTTCTCCAGCTTCCGCACCTCCAATTCCACGTACGAGTCGCATTTTGCTGGCTGCCGCATACTCTCAACATTGCTTGTACCATTGTAATATACACATTTTCTTTCACTACACTACTAACATCCTTTAATACCCTTCCCAGCATTCATAGAACCCTTCTTAACGATCCTAGTCAGTCACGAGTGACCATCTTAATCGCTGTCGCTCACGAATAGTCACAAGTGACGATCTTGGTCTATTCTCCAACTTCACTTTTGGTAAAAACCGTCACTTGTGACTGTCTTTCGTGAGCGACAGCGATTAAGATGGTCACTCGTGACTGTCTTTATATTGTATTCTCCAACACTTCTCTTTACCAGAATCTCTATATACTTGGCAACACTGTAGGATGTGTTCAGAATACCTTCATACATCTTGCTAAATTATATTTTCTCCCTTTTCACAGCATGTTTTGAACTACTAATTACTTAAGTTTAGTTTAAATTATATAAATCATATTTGTTCCTCTTTGGAATTCGGATTTTGAAAGTTATAACTTATTCTCGTCTCTCGTGAAAAGGTAGTGTGCTGCGCTTACAGGAGATAGCAGCACTGGCACTGTGTTAGTATTTCCGACCAAGAGATAGCAGCACACGTGTTGTATTGAATTTTTTGTTTGCGTCGGCATTACAAGTTAATATAAATAGACATATGTATTCCCCAAACATGTTTCATTATTGAAGGAAAAATAAAATAATGTACTGTATTTCTGTCCTCTTCCAAGTAATACCTATTTCAATCGAATTTGTTCTCCAGCGAGCATGGCCGTAGAACACAACCTAAAATATGTCGGCCATTTTCATGAACTTTCTCGTAACAACACCGTAGAACACTATCTTCATATAAAGAGAGTCACAAAGCTTTTGAAAGACAGTCGCGAAGCCATTTTTAGTTACAGAATACAAATTCTCACAATAAAGATAGTTTCACACCAATTATCTTTATATAAAGATTGAATAAGAGACTAAAAAGTTACAGAATAGGCCCCCTGAAGTGATCCTACGTTGCTGCACAAGAGACTTAGGGTCGATATTATAAACCTCTTTCGAATGACAACCAACTGCTATCCCCATAGAGAAAGCATTGGTAAGCAGTTGGTTGTCATTTGAAAGAGGTCTATAGATACGACCCTAAATCAACTGAGATTAAACAGGTAGAGTTGGACTTGGTTGTACAGAAAAACCTTTCATTTTTTTAAGTTGTGTGGAATGTATTTTTAAATAATTCAGTGTGAGTGTGCTGCAAATGCACATGGCATTCATCTAATGTAGGAGTGATTTATGTAGACAGCATATGTAATGTCAATTTATTACAAACATTTCATAAACAGTCCTATATGATACAAGTATATCTGGCATCAGGGATAGAGAAATAATTATGTACAAATCCATAACTGGCCAATTTCAAATATAAAATTTTTCCTCTTGGGGTCTCACAAAAGACTAAAAGTTTGGTCCTCCCTTCATACGAAATAAATATAATCCCAACAATCACCTTTAAATAAAGCAGGTGTAACATGGGAACGAAACAAGTCGGTAAGATAAAATCAAAAGGAAATGTTATTGATGTTCCAATGTTTTCAACGTTTACTGAAACGGGTACAGTTGTGAAACATTTGCGGCACAAATATAGTTGCATGTAAACATTGCATTTGATGTTGATATTTGTCAGTTTAGCAATATATGTACAATAGTCGGACAATTTAGTGACTTTGATTGCCAAGATACAAAATGTCAAACCAGAACATTTGTATAGCTACAGTATTCTCATGTTCATACATATGTTGAATCATAGGTATTCAGAAATTCTGCGTACATGTGAGCTTTATACGTTTTGTCTGCCTGGTCTGTTCTGTCCAATGTAAATGTGAACCAGGCATTATAGGCACAAAGAGACACGAGAATAAGATGCAATATTGATTCTTCTAGCACTTACCTAATAATTCTACGCACACTAGAGTAATGATAGTGCTACGATCCTGTGCATTACCTCCATAGAATTTGGATCGGGGGTTTTCAGCCCCTTTATTATGGAGAGTATTTCTACTATGAACTAGTAAATTAAACACTTAACAATTTCTTGTAATCTAGATATTTTTACAGTCTTCAAAATATAGCAAGTTAAATTCATAGCTTCATAATGTATTTGATTGTACAGTACTGTTTTTTGTACAAAAGTTCTGGTAAATTTACATAATTCTGGTAAGCTACATGGCTGGTTCAAACAAAAAAAAAAAAAGTAGACTGTGAGGTATTTACTCTTATCTTAGGCACACATTATTTGTCTGTGAGCTAACTCAATTCCAGGGCAAAGCCCTCACTTTGGGTGTGTAAGTGTGGGAATGTAAGGGGAAAAAAGACAAAGATAAAATACAAAAGTACAGATCAACACTACAAAATAAGAATGATAATTACATAATCTAGTTTTAATAAAGTGTTAATAAGTTTGACTTGTATAGAGTGTTGTAAATAATTTATTAAAGTAACGGAAATGTATTATCAGTACGTTCGTGCATAAACCTGTCCATTCCAATGACTTGAAGAGTCAAGCAAGCAAGTTGGAAATTAACACCATAAAACTAGAAAATATATAGTGACATAAACACTTGATATAAATTAAAATGGAACACTGACAAAACATTTGGCATATGCTAATATTGTGAATATCTCGCCATTGAAATGAACTAGTCTACAGATACACGATTCACTGTGATTTTACAATGCAAACTGGCCTATGTGGTTGGCTTCCGGGCCAGCATAGGAGACACTACAGACAGTCAGGGTTGTGGTCGACTGCTGGGCTAACGCTGGGATTACGATGCTTTTACATTCACTTTACTTTAACTTTCACGTAACCAAGAAACACCTTGACAAACGCACTTGAACGGGCCCTATCATGATTGTGCCACTTTATACTTACGTTTGCTTTCACGTAACAAAAGCTTGTCGATGTCAAGCTTTTAAGTTAAAGTGATACGTGAAGTTAAACCACGTGATCGCCTGGGCCAATCACATTTTGGAGGAGTTAATGTCTTCTATTGTGTCATGTTATCTTTGACTATTAATTTCAAGGCTCTCATGTGCTTCATTGCCTGTTTGCAGCTTATGTGAAGGATAGTGAAAGGCACCTCAATTGACTGCATACACGTGAATGTGCAGGCGTCGTAATCTTGGCCGACTTACTGGTCGTGCGTACTTCCATTTCTTGCAGCACGAGCTACTTTAGTTATGAATATGATGATGTGCCTCTTGGTGACAGGATGCATACCTATGTGGTACATGCATGATGGTTCTCCGGCACATTTCCATGTGGCTGTTCATTAACGTATCGCACATATGTTCAACACAGCTGTGTATCAGTCGTGGCTTGCCAAGTCATGGTAGATGCTGGACGAGGGGTGAAAGGAGATGCACAGGATGGCAGGAAAGGTACAGTGCTATGAAGTAGTAGAGGGAAACCACCTAGGCGAGCAGTTAGGTCTTCGTGCAAGGTTGTTGAGCCTTCAGTCTCAAGGAAAGACCTATCTTACTTGTGATGATTGATAAAACTATAATTTTTTAAGAAGGACTATTAAGCATTTTCAAATGCTGTGAGCAAGTTAAGAGTATTTAAGTTAAATGGTTGGTGGCTAAAGTTGCAGCCCACCGAGCCATGTGAAATGTATTGTCTCATGTGCCTGTCGGAGAGAGACTGAAGAGCATTACAGTGGCTTATGATGGTGTGTGGGCCACTACCCCTGTGCAGTAACCCTTTCGATGGTCTGGCAGTGGATGCTCTGTGGTGTACTTCTGGTCGCAGTTCATTTGGGAAATGTGCTGGCGTGGGCACCAAGGTTTTGGTTTCCCTGTGTACAGTCATTTGGGGAAACTTTGTACCACCAGCATAGGTTAAATTCAAATGAAGTATTTCAGAGTTTAAAAATACAGTAGTGTTCTCTAGATGAATGAATTTGTTAATCTAGAAGTTTGCGTTGTGATTGAATTCCCCAGTGCAATATAAAATAAAATGCCTGGTACAATGTTTCCCCAAAATGGTACAAAGTTACACCAAATGACTACCTACTGATGTCAACGACCAAGCCATCTATGGCCACATTCTACATGCTGCTGAATGCAGTTGAATTTACTGACAAGAGTTGAGGCTGCTGGCCAATAACTGAAATGGTGTCTGGGTTGCAGGCTTAACATGTCACTTCCTGCTGAATTTACTGGCGTACAGGAGGTGAGGCAGTAGCAGAGGACATAAACATGGCGGAAATATGTGACGAATCTAACCATTAAATTGTTGATGCTGTGTGATTACGATTTATATAGTGTAACAGTGACTTAGTACTAGGTTCTATAATAGGAATTAATATAAATGTTTTAAATTCGATTTGTTGGCTTACATAGCAATTTTTTGCACTACCTTTTTAATTTTTCTGGTAAATATCAAGTTTAGCTACGTATTGTGTGCCGGCCAAACTATTGATTTTAGACATATAGTTTATTGATGAAAAATGTTTCTAGTGACGTTCTAAATAGTCCTACATAAAAAAAATTTGTTAGGTTTTTTAGGTTAGATTATATTAGGTTAAGTTAGGTAACCTAACTTTACCTAAACTCATCTAACTTACAACTTTTTTTTTCATAGGACTACTTAGAATGTCACTAGAAACTTGTTTCATCAATAAACTATGTCTAAAATCAATAGTTTGGCCGGTACACGGGCCGCATTCCGTTACTGCTGAAATCACTGAGATTGAGTTTACTGCCAGCAGTAGGCCTATCGTGACAGTTTCAGTGGAAGGCCGTGCTAGAATCGCCGTAAGAAATAACCATAAAAATTGAACAAACACTTTTGAGAGATGCATGCTACAGCACACCGTACCGCTACTTAGCCGCCGTAAGACCGTAACAGGAATAGAAACCTGTCTTGTGCGATTACGGTTATTTTATACAGCTACTTTACTGTCGATGTAGCACGGGCTTTAGTGGAAGTCGTGTTTGTCTCAGTGAGAATAGTTTCGTAACGATCGACAATACAGTAATAAAAGAGGTTTTAAATATAAACAACAAATTGAATCAACTGATATTAGAGAACCCATTTGGCTTGAAACACAATTTATTAAATCGTATTATACAAAAAAAACGCGAGTAGTTTACGAGTGCGTGGTCATTCTAACTAACCTCTTCTATCAATTAGTATTAATATTTATATGCACGTACATGTAGTTACATTAACCTTGTATTACTTTAATTAGATTGTTGTACGTGTCCCGCAGTCACAAAAATTCTGTAATTATATCGTCTAACCTTCGTAATATCCATAAGTTCTACAACTCATTTTTAAAACTCCCGCCATCACTTATTTTACTGACACTACGGCCGCCTTCCGTTACTGCTGAAATCACTGAGTTTACTGCCAGCAGTATCCGGACAGTTTCAGTGTTAGTGGAAAACGTGTTTGTTTCAGTGAAACTAGTTTTGGAACGATCGGCAATACTTAGGTTTGTTTTACTCGGCCTCTTTCAGGAGCTGGAAGAGCTAGGTCAAGTTGAACCAGGTCAACCCAGGTCAAAAAGAGTTGACAACTTTCGGAGGAGCGAAGAAAACGCCTATTGCGTTGATTTGATGGCGGAACTAGCAGACGTATTTAGAAATTTTAATAAACAAGAATCATAATATGATGAAGTTGCTGCACCAAATAATGCACTATAAATGATAAAGTGCCTTCTAATGAAATTATGAGAAGCTAGAAAAATACACTGTACTAAACTTAACTGGTCTGAGGAATAATAATAATAATAATAATTCGTATGTATGTATGTATTTGTTATTCCGTTGAACAACATTAAGTACATAACAGTACAGCAGCATAGGAATTCGTCAAGTTTATTGTAATTAAAACCCTATGTACAAGAAATATATACAAACCCTCATTGATTAGCCCTATACAGTATAAGTACCTACACCAGGTGATACACAAGTCCAACGTCAAGGAGAATAATAACTTAACGATTTTTAATAACTTGGATTACCGGTAGTAACCACAAAGAAGAAAAATTCGTGAAAGGAGCTAATCATTTACAGGAATTAAACACATTCTGCAAATATTAACAAATTTTTGTGAACTGTTTTTAGAGGTTAACAACCACATGCAAACACCACCATTACATAAAACTTTTATTGGTTAGAATAAAAAAAACCTTATTCAGCTGCCGCAACTTTACTCGTCGTCATCTACGTTTGAAATAATTCTTATTTTCTCTATTTTCAAACTCAACAGCGAAAGTAAACTGCACAGTCAACAGCAGTATGCTCGCCGTAATGTCTAGCAGACGATTTGCTCCTACTTGCCCTCGCAACTCTTCCTCGCGAGGAGGAGCTAAAAGGGCATGCTCTTTTTGACCTGGGAGCATCTTAACCTGACGAGTAAAACACCCTGCGCCATATTTCCAGTGAGTAAAACGCCTAGGAGTGCCCCGAGAGCTGCAAGAGCATAAAGAGTCGCCAGGTCAAGGCCGAGTAAAACAAACCTAGTAATATAAAAAATAAATATGAACAATAAATTAAATGAAATGATATAAGAGAACCAATTTGGCTTGAAACACAATTTATTAAATCGTGTTATACCCAAAAACCCGGGTAGTTTACGAGTGCATGGTCCTTCTAACCTCATCTATTGATTAATATATACATACACATACATATAGATACATTAACCTTGAATTACTTTAGTTATATTGTTGTGCATGTCCCACAGTCACAAAAATCCTGTAATTATATCATCTAACCTTTGTAACAACCATAAGTTCTACACTCATTTTTAAAACTCTCGCCATCACTTATTTCACTGACACTACACAACCTCTGCAGCTCCAGTATTCTCAGTAGTTGTCTAGCCTCGCACAGGGTGCATACACAAAAGCCCGTGAAAACAACAGGTAGTGATCTCAGCAGTTTCGGAACTGCTGCTGACGTTACTGAGATTACTGAATCAGTGAAATCAGCAGTATCGGAACACGGCCTACACAACCTCTGCAGTTCGAGGCCACCTTCCGTTATTCACTGATTTCTTGGCCAGTGTTTTCAGTAATGTCAGCTATAGTTCCAATATTGCTGACGGCACTGATAGTCACTGATGGTTGGTTGATGACTATATCCTGAACGAGGCTACATCCATTTACTAAGATTAACGATTTTACTGGCGGTCGGAGCATCAGTGTTGTCATAAGTAAATAAATATTTTTGGCGGAAATTCAAAAGTTGAAGATATGTGGTAGTAGGACAATGAGTTCTTTTTTTTTTTTTTTTTTAAGATGTAAGTTCCAAAGTGGGTATCTATTAATTTATATACATTTATTTAACGTCTGTTTATAGTTACTGAAGCATGCATCGAGCAGTTTGCAAAGCCTAATTAATGTTTAGATGTTGCATCGTACTTTACTTATGTATTTAAAAATAATTGATAAAGCTTCCCAAACCATAAATACAAGCAATGTTTAAGCTGCGTCGTGAAAAAACTAAGAAAATTATATCAGTCGTATGTCGTGCATATGCTAAAAATATACCAACTTTATTTTTATAGTAAATACCATTTACACAACGAACAACATAAACATGATTGTTTATCCCAAGAATGATATCACAGATATGCCAAAGATGTAGTTGCTAAGCAACGCACATTGCCGTAATGTTTACTGTTTTATGTTCCGATATTATATATTTACTGATGGAGAAATATTTTTCTGATTACTGACACTGGTCCCTTATTGTTCACGGACATTGACGTACTGTCAGTGATATCAGTGTTGTCAGTAAAAAACGGAAGGCGGTCCCAATAATCTCAGTAGTCATCTAGCCTCGCACAGGGTGCTTACACGTAAGCCCGCGAAAACAACTGGTAGTGATCTTAGCAGTTTCGGAACTGCTGCTGATTAGTTTAGTTTAGTTTATTGCATCCTTTGATCTTTTTTTTTTTTTATACATTTTTGCACAAAGATTGGAAAAGTCATATTTACGACATACAATCAAATGAATAAATTACATAAGATATGCATTTAATATTAGACATTAAAGGAGCGGAATTCAACATTTCTTGTCGGTTCGGGCTCGTATGTGGGCTCACATCAGCATTCTTCATAAAGCTTTGTTTAGGCGGTCTACACCTAGCTGCCACTTTTACAACTTCTACACCCAAACTGCAACATCACGTTTTTCTTGCCGGAAGTGACGTTTTGGTTATTACAACCAAAGCGTTCAGGCGACGGGTGTAACTACAACTTCTACACCCGGGTACTACACATTCTACACCACCTCTGCGAGGTGGAGTAGTTTGTGTGTAGAAGTTGTAAAACAGAATTCGGTGCTATTTTCGAAACATGTTACAAATAGCTGTGTTGTGTCTTAAGAAGTTGGCTTTCCATTTTTGAATCAGAACATTTGCAATTTAGTAAAAATTGTATTTTGATTCATCTGGGAGATGCGTAAAATAAAATTTCTAAGTGTATTGCTATTGTTAGTAACATTTGTGGGTTATGTTACTACTTGTAATGAATAAAGTCTAATTATGGTACCAACTCGTAAAACTAATAAAATTAATTTTAAAATTGACATTCCTTCTCCAGTAGAACTACCTGTTGTGTGACGTGACGTATGAAACGAGCTGCATAAAGGTTATACATTAAGATTATATGACCAAAAATTTTATTTAAATTTGTAATTGGATCAAAACGCTATACAGATGTGCTCAAGTAGGTGCTCTAATGGCACGTTTATCATCGGATTCATCACTTGCATCTGTCTTTGCCTGCATTCAGATATCTCGCAATATTTACAATTTACTGCCATGTCACTAACACAGAAAGTAAACAAAACCATTCACACTCATCTACACCTAGGCGTTCAGGCGGACTTTCTGCACTTCCTACACCATTGTTCTCTGGCCATCTACACCCACTACACCCAACTACAACTTTGGATGTAGAAGTTGTAAAAGGTACAACCCGCCTAAACAAAGCTATAGTCTCCACATGCAAAAGGAAAAAAAAAAAAAAAAAAAAAAAAAAAAAAAAAAAAAAAAAAAAAAAAAAAAA